>CAUYPK010096295.1:0-69556 GCA_963574355.1 Loris lydekkerianus
TTAGGTTGACTGAACGCAGAGTGATCTTACCCATCTTTGGGTACTATGAATGTAATCCACCGTGCAGCCTCTCCATATCCTGTCTTAGGTTGTCCCAGTTTTGGGAATCTTACCCGTCACTGGTGCTATGGAGGGTGGTGAAGAATAATAGTTAGATTCTTGGTTAATGAGGCAGTGATATTGGACCTCAACCTGATTTAACTGCCTCTAACCTTTTTTAAGGATACAGGGCCCATGATTTAACAATAAAAAATGATTTAACAATAAAAAAAAAGCTACAGTTTTATAGAAAGGGAAGTACTCAAAACATGTTGCATCAAAAAGTAGATTTATGGAACAATATGTACAGAAATTTCCAATTTTATGAAAATAGCAATATATATGTATATGTATATATACATTTACCTAAATATGCATGTATATGTACATTTATATGTAATGTAACCATTTTCTTTATCATTCCTACCAATTTAGCCTGAAATCAATTCTTCATGACATTTTGCTTTGAAAAAAAAAAAATGCCTCCTAACCTTGCTTGGACCAGTGTTCCCTTGGAAAACCAGATGTAAGCCAGGGGCCCTCTGTTTCTCTTCCTGAAGTAAATGCGCATACACATTTACTCATAGCGGAGGACAATCTCAGGGGCTGTGGGACAGTAGGCTGAGAACCTGGGCTGCCAGGTTGTCCTGGGGGGCATCAGAGGCTGCTGGCGAACTCGGGGCTTATAGATGTGAGAGGGGAGGGTCAGCTGGAAAGCCTTCAGCACAGGATGGAATGACGTTCATGTTTGTTTTGATTCCTTTCATTCAAGTGATTGACACCAGATTGTTTTCTTTGAAACCTGAATGGCAGCTAACTCTGGTCAGCCAGGGCCTGTGGGTTTGGTGCAGGGTTTTTCTTGCAGTCCTGTGCCCTTTGGTGCCTACTTTCCCCAAAGTGCCAGCAGGGCCAGCATTACACACTGACCTGGCAGGAGACCCCGTGACCATTAGCTCTTGACCTTCTTCGCCCACCCCACGCTGCTTCCTGGTCCCCATCCCTGGGAGAGCCATCCATCTCTCATCAACACAGCATCTTCCACTTCAGGAGTATCCACCATGACACGGGTGCCACGTGATAACTAGTGAAGGGTGATGTTGTTCTCACTTTAGGTAAACAAGGAAAGCAAGGCTCTGAGGAGACAGTGACTTGCTCTGGGTCACAGGGGTGGGGGTGTCTATGTCCCAGAAGGCTGACTCCCTGCTGCCCCACTCAGCAATCAATCCTCCATCTACACAGAGACCATAATCTCATCCAAATAGGCTGACAAAGGCCGTGACTCCGGGCCTTTCCCATCCTCACTCTCTAAGGTGGTGTCTTTGCACTGCAGGTTTGAAGCCCCAGGTGGGAGTCCTCCACTGAGAATCAGGGCTGACCAGGCGAGAGGTGAAGTGACCACAAAAGGAAGGAGCTGGCCCTATCTCCTGGGGGAGGCTGTTTGCTCAACTCAGCTTTGCGAGAGCAAGTTCCCTTCCCTGAGATTTTGTTCAAGGTCTACGAATCTATAAACTCCTGCCTCTGGGCGGTTTGAGGCCTGAGACTGGAGGAAATGAGTTTGTAAGAAACCACATCTATGGTGCATATTTTTATCTATAATAAAAAATAAATAAATAAATAAATAAATAAAAAAGAAACCACATCTTGCCTTGGCCCCACCCAAGCCTGGGGAGGATGGTGGCCCGCTCCTGTCCCCCACCCAAGAGAGAGCCACAGCAGGCCAGAGTCTGGCGCCAGGCTGCCCGCGGCTCCTCTCTGCTGGGGTGTCGGGTGCCGGCGCCTGCTCTGCTCCAGTGGGCCTGCTCCACCCGCAGGCTGCTGCTCTCCTTTATGACCCCGACGACGCTCAGAAACACTCCTCTGAAGTTTATTCACAGCAAGGGGAAAGCTGGCCGCCGGGGCTTGGTGCTGGCAAGGAGCTCCCCTCCTGGTCATAGACAAAGGCCGAGTCCAACAGAGGCCTTTTATGCTGGCCAGAGGGTGACCGTAAAATGTCCTCGTGCACTTCCTCCTGGCCTGTAGACGCTCAAGGCCACACCATCTGGGCCACGGCCTAGCCCGCCCCAGTGGGTCAGCAAATCGCAACCAACCAGGCTCGCTGGAGCGACCCCAGGGGCAGTCCCGGCCTCACCCCGCACCAGGCAGCACTGAAGACGGCGCCGGGGGAAATGGGTGGACCGTCCTGGCAAAGTCTGCCAATGAGATTCTCAGAGTTGGGGGAAATTTAATTTGGGGGAAATTAATGAAAAACTAATACTTACAAACGTAGCAGCTTGCTTTTTCTGAGCAATTTATTGGCAGGAACTCACAGAAGGACACGGCCTGTGGGCTGCAGGGGGATTTAGGCGGGTCTGGGGCACGTGGCCTGGAGCACCTGGCACAGCTGGGAGCACCTCCCAGGCTGTGGGCTGTGTTCCCTCCCAGTCCGCTCCTGACGCTGGGGTTCAGGACTAGTCCTAGAAGCAGAGTCCTAGACCCTGAGCTCCACAAGGCAAAGCCAGCTCTTCTGACTGGTCACTACTAGCCACCACTGGGCACGTGGCCCAGCCTTTGTTAATGACAGGCTGGTCTTCCCCACAGTCCCAGGGCTCTGTGACATGTGAACCTACTGAGATGGCTTTAGGTGGCACAGAGATTGGCCATAATTGCTGAGGGACTCACAGGGGCAAAGTCATTCCCGTTCCAGTCCCCTTCAGATCATTCTGACGCTAGCCAGGACCAAAGTCCCAGCCAGGGGTTGGCCTTTGAAACTTCCCTAATGCCACGCTCAGGCTTAATGCCTTTGGCAGGTGACAACATTCTGTTAACTGTTAATGACATGGTTTTGTATCTGCTCTGTTTGTCTTTCTATTTTTTCCCTATTTGTGTTAAGTATATTTATTTTCCATTTATGGAGTGAATTGAAACTAATATCAATGCATTGTTTTATGAAAGGTAATCAATTATAAGAAAAATATTCATCAATTAATAGGATAAGTTCTGCACATAAGTCACAAGGTTTAGAAAACACCAGTGGTGCAGACTTGGCTTTGAACCCTGGCTCTGCCATTTCCTAACCTTGTGCAGGCTACTTAATAATTGTTAATTGCATGAGCTATGTGGGAGTTCTTTTTGACTTGGGAGATAATAGTCAATGATTCTGTATCGTTACTGTTACTGAATCATTGTGGTGCAAATTGCCACATCTCAGTCATGCTTGCTTGTAGTTGTCCTTGTTGCTATGACCACAGCAGGTGGACCAGGATGCAGAGGGCTGCTGGCACCCAAGCACTGGGGGTCGTGCTGGTGAGGAGTTCTGAATGGAGATTCCAAGGCTAAGACCAGGGCAGGAATTCCTGAGCTATCATCATACTATTTGGCTTCCTGACGGTGTCACAAAGACAAATGCTTGTCAGTTGTGCCAGAGCCACAAGCTCCTAGTCTCCCACCCCCACAGAGTTTCTGCCCCCAGAGGCTCTAGACTGGGACTTCACAGGACCCCAGAGCTAGAGACCCATCCCTCTGCTGTGATGCTGGAGCAATTTGCCCTGAGCCCCTGAGCCCCTGAGCTGCTCTCAGAACTGTGACGTCCCTGTATCTTAGGTGAGTCATCTATAGGACTCTCACTCAGAGGAGGGGAGCTGTTTCTCCCAAGCTCACACCTCCTCCCCAGGGCAGGAACATCCAAGGACTGGTCCTTGGCCCAGCACTCTCGTGCCAACTCAGGACAAGCCTGTGGGATGGTCCTCTGTGTCAGCGGTACCTCTGCAGTTGGATGTCCCCTGCCTAGTGCTGTGTCCTCATGCCCACAGGCGTGTGACTGACAGCTATCCCCTGGCGACTTCTTGCATCGAAATCTCCCCCTCAGAGTCTGCTTCCACAGAAAACAATCTATGACCAGAGGGGCCGGACTTGCTCAAGGCCAATTCATATGCTGATAGCAGAGCAGGGCCCTGGGCCTGGCCCCTTTGACAGTGTTATGTATGT
Organism: Loris lydekkerianus; assembly: GCA_963574355.1. NCBI lineage: Eukaryota > Metazoa > Chordata > Mammalia > Primates > Lorisidae > Loris > Loris lydekkerianus. Next base: position 4,003 of record CAUYPK010096295.1, read on the forward strand.
ATGTGGCGTATTAAGACAAAAGCTGCATGTTTTTGAGTCACCATGGTTAACCTCGTGTGTTCAAATTCCAGGTGCTCACCTAACATTTCATAGCTCAGGGCAAAGAAGGAGGGAAATAACCAAAGAAAATACAAAGCTTCCCCCCCCCAAAAAAAAAAAAAATCATGCTTTCAAAGTATAATCTCATGATTTATTTATCTTAACATTTACTGTGTGCCAGGCACTGCTCTAGGTAGCAAAGACAGAGCAGTGAATGGAATAGCCAGAAAGCCCTGACCTCATCTGGCTTGTCTTTTAATGCAAATGTTAAGGCAGAGAAGCAAGTTACAGAATGATGTATGTGTGTTGATGGGGGCGGCAGTTACAGTGTGTGTGTGTGTGGGGGGGCTGTGTGTGTGCAGTTACAGTGTGTGAGTGTGTGTGCAGTTATAGTGTGTGTGTGTGTGGGTGCAGTTACAGTGTGTGGGGTAGTTATAGGTCGGGTAGGAAAGGCCTTCCTAAGGAAGTGACGTTTGAACAAAAACTCAAGGAGGAGTGAGGAAGGGTGTCTCTGCAGAGAAGGCAGCGGGGCCTCCCTCCCTTTGGGTCAGCCCCTCATCTCCATGTGGCTTCATGCTGGGCATCTACTTCCTGCCAGTGGAAGTCATTGGGTTTTAATTCCAGGAACCTTTGTCAGACCCTGTGATAGCCTCTAAAGCTAAAAGGCTCCTGAGGAACCCAGAGAACAGCCAAGCAAATCACCAAAATAATGGTGCCCTGCGGGAGTGCTAGGGAGGAAGGAGGCAGGGGGTGGAGGAAGAGTGGCTGGAGGCTGATCAGAATGGGGCATTTAAACTCAGGAACAAAGGCCAACCAGTGCTTTCATCAGGGGGTGGGAATGTGAAGCTAGAGAGAGAAACTGCTACAGGCAGAAGGAACGGTAAGTGCAAAGGCCCTGGGGTGGGAATCTAAAAGAGAAGCCTTGTTGTGGCTGAAGTGAGGAACACAGCACACACACACCCAGGCTCCTGGGTCCAGGCAAAGGCCACCTCTCTCAGCTATAAGAAATAGACCTGATCTCTTGAATTGAAAGGACTGGCTCAGTGGGTGACCTGATAGTCCCCAACCAGGAGCCACGATTGACAATAATTTGGAGCCATGTCTTGGGGCCATGATTGATACTGATTTTCTCACTTATCATCCATGGCTTTGTTGTTGTTTTGACAGCTTTATTGACATACTACTGACATATACTGCACACATTTAAAGTGTACACTTTGGTGACTTCGGGTGTGTGTATACACCCAGGAAACTATCCCCGTAGGCAAGGTGAGGGACATAATCCTCTCCCCCAGAGTCTGCTCAGTCTCTTTGTGATTCCTTCCTCGTTGCCTTCCCGTCCCCAGGCAGCTCTGCTTTCTGTGCTGATAGCTGAGTGACAGTCCGTCCTCTCTTTTTGTCCTGCTTCTTCACTCAGCATGTTATTTTGAGATTCATCTGTGATATGTGTATTAACGGCTCACTCCACCACAGCGCTGAGTCGGAGTCCATCATATGGATATGCCACCACTTAGCTGTCACCTGTGGATGGACGTTGGCATTGTTTCTCCAGCTTTTGGCTGTGAACGTCTTTGTGTGAACATAGGCTTTCATTTCTTAAGAGTGAATATTATAAATATAATGACTGGGCGGTACAGTAAGTCCGTCTTTAACTTTTTAAGAAAGTGCCAGAATGCTTTCAGAAGTGGTTGTATCATTTGATATTTCTACTAATAGTGTATGAAGATTTATTCCGGCTTTCCCAAGCCCTCCAGCATTTGGTATGGCTAGTCTTTTCCATTTTAGCTATTCTAGTGGGTGTGATATCACACTGTGGCTTTAATTTACATTTTCCTAATTGAGTAATAATGCTAATTACATTTTCATGTGCTTCATTGCCATCTGTATATCTTTCTGGGTAAGGTGTTAGTGTACCTATTTTTCCCATTTTTATATTTATTTATTTAGAGACAGAGTCTCACCTTGTCATCCTTGGTAGAGTGCTGTGGCATCATAGCTCACAGCAACCTCAAACTCTTGGGCTCAAAAGATCTCTTGCCTGCCTCAGCCTCCCAAGTAGCTGGGACTATAGGCACCTGCCACAATGCCTGGCTTTTTTTTTTTTCTTTTAGAGACAGTTGGGGAGGAGGCCTTGCTCTTGCTCAGGTTGGTCTCAAATTCCTGAACTGAAGCAATCCACCCACCTCAGTCTCTTGTATGTAATGTGAAGTAGGTAAGAGTTGAGGGCTATTTTTTTTTTTTGCATATGGAAATAAAATCTTTCTAATACTTTTGTTGAAAAAATTATCCTTTTCCCATTAAATTGCTTTGGCCTTTCACTTGAAAAAAAAAAAAAAAATTGACCGTGTAAGTATGCATTGATTTCTGGACTCTCTTCTGTTCCGTTGTCCTCTGCGTCTCTCTTTATGGCAATACTGCACTGTCTTGTGATGACTGCAGCTTTCTGATCAATCTTGCATAGCGTAGGGCCTCCGGCTTCATCCTTCTTTTTCAAAGTTGTTTGGATATGGTAGGTCCCTTGCATTTCTGTATGAATTTTAGACTCAGTTTCCAGTTTCAACTTGCCTTTCTGTACCATGATGGGTCCTGGTGGTTTTGGTTCACCTGGGCACCTCAGAAAGGTAGTGGGTGTACCCCACCCCCACCCCAAACACACTGTGTAACACAACCTGCAGGGAACGATGTCTGCATCCCTGTTCCTCTTTCCCTCTACCCCTTACCCCTAACTTATGTAATTATTCAAGGGATGCTTCTGGCAATTAAAATTCTCATTCTATAATCATAGCCCATGTCAAGCACATCTCCGTGGCTGAATCTCTTTCTCCCGTCTAGATGCCAGCAGTCCGGATTTGCACTAAGATGAAAACTGGAACACTTATTTTAATGGGCTAGAAGACTTCCTGGCATGTTTTGAGTAAATTGTGCTACAATCATGCCGAACTGGATTAATGTCTGTTTTATAAATAAGACCCAAATGGTATCACTTTGTCTGCAAAGTGTAACAGCCAGTGTCACCCGGTTACATCTCCGTCTGCTGTGTTAGGAAGGATACATGTCCTCACTGCTTTATTTTTCCTCTGAAGTATAAAAAAGGACTTTATGTGACTGGGTCCAAGAAAGCTTTGTCTCATTCTGAGAGCTAACAGCACAGAATCCAGCCCCAGTGGCCACACCAGGAGGCAGAGGGACTGGGGTGAAGGGTGTGAGGTCCCCAGGGGTGAAGCTGAACAGCCAGTGGATGGCTTAGCGTGAGTGCGGGCGTGAAGTTCTGAACCCTTGGTGCCTTGTGCTGTTTACCCTGCTCCTGGCCTTGCTGGGACTGGTGGCAGCGGAATGTTTAAAAATCCGCTGTGTGCCTTAGTCCTCACCAACTCTCACTTCTAGCCTAGTGCTGAGCAGTCCCTGAATTCTTTAAATTGACTCAAGAAATGATCTTAGCCTTCCTGGGCTATGCTCATCTTCAAACCCAACTAAAACAATGATAATTAAAAAAAAAAAACAAAACTCTCAGTTCCTGAATTGAGTTTGCATAGTATGTTTTAATTAATTGAATTTTTCAAGAATCAAACTTTTCTTTTGGGAGGTACCTACTCTGTGCCAGGCTCTGGAGCTTAGTCTTACAAGGAGACAGCTAAGAAGGTAAATCATTAAAGGCAAAATGGAGCTAGAAGATGCTGAGAGAGAAGGGCGGGGAGAGACCCCTGGGAGTTGCAGAGAGGGCTTCAAGGAAGAGGAGGCATTTGAGCTGGGTCTGAAGGTTACCAGCCACACATTTTTATGAACCTGTGATGGCTGGCACCAGCACATCATGGGAGAACTTAACAGGAGTCAGGTGTTGGCTGGGTGCGTGTCCTCAAAGCAATCCAGTGTGTGGATGGCTTCACACACTTCACATGCATCAACTGTGGATATTACCCCCACTTCACCAATAAGAAAAACAAGGCGAAAAGTATCCAATGTACTCAGCCTTACTATGAAACTAATTTATGGCTTTCATATGAAAGTTATAACCCAGTTATAACCTAAGAATATGGGGAAGGGGGAGAGGGAGGGGAGGGGAGAGGGTGGATGGAGGGAGGGTGATTGGTGGGATTACACCTACGGTGCATCTTATAAGGGTACGTGTGAAACTTACTAAATGTAGAATATAAATGTCTTAACACAATAACTAAGAAAATGGCAGGAAGGCTCTGTTAACCAGTGTGATGAAACTATGTCTAATGGTCTATAAAACCAGTGTATGGTGCCCCATGATTGCATTAATGCACACAGCTATGATTTAATAATAATAAAAAAATTTTAAAAAGAAAAAAAGAAAAACAAGAGAGAGGCTTAGAAACTTTGCTGAGATCTTGCAACTAAGAAGTTGAAGAGCCAAGATCTGAGCTGAGGCAGTCTCATTTCAGGACCCTAACATTAGCAGAGAATAGTCTTTCTGTCAAATGGACTCACCTTAAATGTTGTGTGCAAATATTTCAGAACCTTTAGGACAGGCTCTTTGTATTTAGAACATTTTACTGTTGAAGTGTAAGTGTGTTGAAAGGCTGAGCTTACCATGGACTTCTCATCCGAAAGTGTCCGTGCACGGACGGTCATGAGGCCCCCACCTGCTCACGGGGCACAGTGAGTTCCGGCTGCCCTGCCCCTTTGCCCTTTCATGCATTCATGAAGGCAGAGAAGACTTTACTAGCTACAATAACACCTGTCAGTTATCTGTGCTGTAGTGTAAACAATGAAATTCTTATTATGTACTCAGAATCCACAAAGCCATTGCCATGGAAACTCTGTTTTCATGTCATATCTTTAATGAATAGGTAATGAACACAACGCTGCACTTACAACTTCATTACTAGTTATAAAAAAAGGAGAGCACGTGTGCACACACCTCTAGCTGTAATGCTGACTTATGGTCACTGTCATGTTCCAGAACACGGTGACCATCACAGAGGAATTTTCAAGGCTGTCATTTTGTATCAAATGAATGGAGGGAAGACAAAAGAAATACGTCCAAGCCCTACCGTCCAGGGCAGCCATGGAGGGTGCTGCTTCCATTCTTTGTCTTATTATAATTTTAATAATTTTGGCTCAAAATAACTCCCCCCCCCCCCCCAACAAGCACAGCCAGGAGTGGAGAGGGGAAATTTAGAACAAACTGCTTCTTACCTGATATGTATATGCTATACAAATAGGCCGCATATATATCAAAACATCACTATGTACCCCTGTGAACATGTAGAATTGTCATTTGTTGGTTCAAAAAGTTTTTTAATCTAAAAAAAATGGAAGACAAAAAAAAAAAATCCCAAATTAATGAGCTTCTTGTTCCTTAAGTACTCCCGACTGAGCTACCTCTTAGATTTGTTTTTTCTTGAGAGAGGAGGTGAAAAACTGTTGTCTTCTTCAAGACTTTCTCATCACAGAGATTGGGAGACAGAAACCTGATTTGTGGTTGAAGGGCTGCTTTACTGTAACATAAAAGTTCATCTAATCATGCATCTAATCACTGAGGGGAATCCATTTTTTGTGACATCAGTGCAAGTATCTTAAAAAGGACTTTGACAAGAGTTATTAACAAAGAACTACATAGGCTCCATCCTGACTGTCTGATCAAACACGTGCCTGGGTCTGGAGGGACAGGCAGGAGTATAGAACAACAGGGAAGGAGCAGCTTGGATGCTGTCCCAGCACACACGTGCACACGCACGCACACACACGCACACACACCACTGCCTGCTGGGACATTTCCCTGTGGACGAACATGCTGCAGCTTCTGCTGCCCACGCCTGTCTCCACCGGCCACCGTTGATGGAATGCGCACGCGGGGTAAGAAATCTCAGCCATGGTTCGAGCTGACGGAAAAGAATGCAAAGCCTTATTATCCCCCTTCTGTCGTTTGCCCTGCCTCCCCATCCTTGCTCCAGCCAAGTTCCTGGTTGCTTGGGAAACGTTGCACGTTTCCTGCGAGGTTATTTCTCATCATGCCATGGAGAAGCAAAATGCTGGTAGCTCTGGGGCAGTGGATCCTCCCTCACCAGACCCTGGAGCCTGGGGTTTGTGCAATTTCAGCAGCGACCAGGCTGAAGCTCACCTTGGATCATTTCCGGAGAGTGTGTGCTCAGAAATTCACAGGAAAAGAAAGCTCTCAGAGGAGAGATGCAGATTACTTTCAAGTGCCCTTGGACAAAAAGGCCTATTTGTCTATAAAACGTATCCATTCTTTAAAGTTCTTTTTCTAAGAGCTTTGGACAGGGGATTTTTTTCCAGTGTAACTCTTAGTCCTTGAAAATAATAAAGCATTTCTTTAATCATACTCTATAGTCAAGAGGAATTGTGCTATCATGAAGAAATACGTTGTCTGAGCTTCTTCATTAACTTGCTGGGCAGCCTGGGAAATTCACTCTTCTGGCCTTGATTTCCTTGTCTACACGTGGAAAGGGTAGAACAGGATGATCTCTGAGCTTCTTCTGGCTTTAATATTTGATGTTTTTACTAAACACAGCCCGAGCCCCCTATCCCCATCAGGCACAGAGTTGCAGAGAAGCTGCACTCTAATAAACATGGCCCTCGGGAGTGTCCACAGGACTCCTATCCACGGCGCCCTTGGATTTCTCCAGGTTCCTCTCTCCAGAGGGCAGCTTCTGCTCCAACCTCAGCGACAGCCTCTCTGGAGGAGGTTGGCCCGCATCTTCGAGGTGCCCTTGATGTGAACTTGTGCAACCCATGTGACCAGTGTCTTAGCTCAGCCCATGTCTAACACACTCTATGAACCCGGAGCCCACCCTGCTGGCTACTTTTGCACGATGTGGTGACAAACACAGACATGGGCCTGGGCATGGACTCTAGGAGGGTGGAGGACATGGCAGTGGGCTTGGAGTTGACCTTCTGGATTTAGGGCCCAGCTGTAATGTGCTGCTTCAGCTTGCAGGGGAGAAAACTTATACCCACCCTGACTCTCCCACTGAAGGGGTCTATGGACCACTCATGACACTGTGGTGATACTGAATTATAAACTTTAACTTGTGATGCAAAAGCAGGAGCTTATTCCCCCAGGAAAATCAGAGCAGACACGAACTCAGTCTCCCCAGGCCCTGTAAGCCCTGCTGTCGACCCCCTTCGCCACACGCCACATTCAGGTCGGGCCGGGGCTACATTCTGCCGCGCTCCTCCCGGCATCTTCCTTACAGAGTGCTCTTCACTTTCTCTCGTGGCGGAAGCCGCTCTTGCTTTTCCTGATCCTTACCCCCAGCAGCTCACAGTGTCGGGGAAAAGGACTCTATACTGCTGCACACATGTCAGCATCACTTGATACGGGGCAATCATAGAACCCCCACCAAATACAAAGTGCCTTTTCCCTAAAGTACAGAAAGTCTCTTTTGACTAAGATTTGCATTTCTGGAACTGAATCCTAGGGACATAATCTAAAATACATTAAACGTTTTATATGTAAAGATGTTCACTGCAGAATTATTTTTAATAGGCAAATGTTTTAAATGTCCAAAACAGAAAAAAAGGGTTAAATAAATTTTAGTGTCATGCTTATGTGAACCGACTTTGTTCAGGCTGTTGTAACAAAATACCAGAAACTGAGTGGCTTGTAGACAACAGAAATTTCTCTCTCACAGTTCTGGAGGCTGGAAGTCGGGGGTCTGGGTGTCTGCCAGCTTGGACGGGTTCTGGAGAGGGTTTTCTTCGGGGATGCAGACTGCTGACTTCTTGCTGTGTCCTCACCTGATGGGGTGGGCGAGACAGTTCTCTGGGGTCCCTTTATAATTATTATTAGTCCCCTTTGTGAGGGTTTCATCTTCCTCACCTGATCATCCCCTCAAGGTCCTGCCTCTGAACACTATCACCTAGGGAGTTTGGATTTCAATATACGCACGTTGGGGGGACATCAATTAGAGGGAAAGTTGTATATTCACCATTCATTATCCATTTGACAAGCGTTTATTGAGCACCAACCACACATACCGGCAGGTCTGGGAAAGACAGCAGCACAGAAGGGGTGCACGCTCCAAGTTCTGCTGACAATGGTTAGAGGGAGCCTGGGATACAGGGAGCCCTTTGTCCTCCAAGACAACAGCAAGGACAACCTTTTTAACCCGTTGGGAGAGGAGAGGGAGACACAGATGATTCAGCAGGGAGGACGAAGGACAAGTCTCTGACATCCGAGGATGGCAGTGGGATGGTTCTTCCCTGGGAGCAGTTCCTCCCTCCACAGGCCCTGTGAGGACCCTGTGGGGCAGGAGCCTGGGCTGGCGGCATTGATCATGGGGTGACGAGGGTGCCCCTCCCATGGCTTCTGTTTTCCCGCTGCACTCTGAGTACCAGGTGAGATAGGAGAGTACATGTGTGCGTGTGTGGGCACAGGTGTGTGGACACAGGTGTGTGAGGAAGTAGGGAAGATTCACAGCTGGGAGTTTAAATTCCCTTTTCCAGCATGAAATGACCTTCTCTCCAGCAAAGTCAGCTGCCCAGGTGGGCAGGGTAAGGGTGGGAACCACACAGGATGACCACATACTTAGAGATAGAAAGCCAAACAAACAAAAAATGGGGGGAGACATACTCCAAAAAGTTCACAGTGGGTGTCTGAGGTGGCGACATCATGGGTGATGCATTTTTCTCTCCTTTCAATTTTATATATCTTCCATATTCCCATATTGAGCTTTTATAATAGTGGAAGAATTAATTATAACTTTTTCAAAGGAAAAAAATACGGAAGCAAAGGCAAGGGTAGTCACAACTCTTGATATATCAGATATTTTTATCTTCGAGGGTTTCTAGTGACACTCCGGCAAAATATTCAAATAAGCTGAAGAGTATTTCCAATTAGCTGTTTAAAAATAATCTTTTTATTTTGGATAATTTAAAAGAAAAGTTATGAAGATAGTCCAGAGAGTTTCCGTGTACCGTTCACCCAGGCTTTCCTGCTGTCAACATCTTACAGCAGCGTTGTTGCATTAGTCAAAATTTATAAACTGTCATTGGCACATTACTATTAACAAAGTCACAGACTTTAATTGGATTTTGCCAGTTTTTTCACTAATACCTCTTTTTTTCTTCCTGGGTTCAATCTGATATACTACATTGCGTTTACCCAATTAGTGTTAAAAGATTTCTTGGCCAACATGCAAGAATTGTTGATTTTATCTACCCAGTAGGGTAATTGTGAGAATTAACTGAAATAATCTGTAGGGATAAGCTTTATAAACTGTAAAGTGCCATACAATGTTGGATGGTGAAAACGATGATGATGATGATGACATAAACTTCACGATGGGGGTAGACCCAGGGGCTGAAATTGAAGGAAAAGCTGGTAATGGAATCTTGCATTTGTATATGGTCTAATACTTCCTTAAATTAAGCTTACAATTCTAATCCTGCTAATCACAAGCTGTGATTTATGAAGTCCCCACTCTGGGTGTCAGTGTTGTGCTAAGTGGCTGTACCTGGTGCTGCCCCAACAAAATGTCACGGGCTGGGTGGCTTAAAACAACGGAAAGGTATTGTCTCACAGTTCCAAAAACTAGAAGTACAGAACTAAGGTGTCGGCGGGGTGGGTGCTTTTTGGAAGCTCTGAGAGGGGTTTGCTGCATGCCTCCCTCCGGGCTCCGGTGGTGCCAGCAATCCTGGGCTCTCTGTGGACTGTGGAAGCCTCTCTCCATCTTTGCCTGTCTCGTCACACTGTGTCTCCCTGTGTGTGCCCCTATGTCTCTGTGTCCAAATCTCCCCCTACTCATAAGGGCACTCAGAGACACCCTATACCTCTCAACTCGATTACGCCCACAAAGACTCTATTTCCAAACAAGGTCACCTGCACGGGTTTGGGGAGGACGTGAATTTGGGGGTGGTTGGGATACTATTCAACCCAGTATGGTTAATTCACTTGACATGACTCATCAATCTCATGAGGCAGATAACTTTCATTAATCCCAATTTGCAGACAGAGAAAAGTACTTGCCCAAAGCCCAAAAGCTTTAAGTGGCCATGCTCAACCCGTGGGCTCTCCAGCTCAATCCTATTCTTCACCACTCCGCCAGTTGGGTCAAAGGTCTCGGGACTAACATTTTGGTTTTTTTATTCTAACAATGCTCTTCTAAAAGTCAATGTCAGCATGTTGTGGAAACTTGTCATGTCACCAGATACTGTGCTGGGACCCCTGTGCCCATCCTCACAGTGTGGCTGGCGTTGTGTTGGGTCCAGGCAAACTGGAAGCAATGAATAGGACAGTGTCTGTGTAAGGAACACGTCTCACGAGAAAGTCCAGACATGGGGAGCAGAAACTCGCCGAACTCCAACCACATTGCAGGAGGCCATTTGGTTCTGGCCATTCAGTGCCACCTGTCACATAGAATTTGTGCTTTTAATTGTAGGTCTCATGGCTTTGTCTGTATGTAATCTTTAAATTACTTTGGTATTTATACAGATGTATAAGCACTATCAACATGAGGACGTTGACCTAATTCATAGTTTGCACATATTTGAGTAATATGACGATAAAAAGAATGAAGCTCAGGATGGTAGCATTTATTCTAGTTGGAGAAAGCCACCCTGGCTCTCTCGCCTTCTGTCTTCCCTCCAGCTGGACCCCAGCAGAAACAGGCCTGCTGTCACTCTGCTCTGGAGGGAAGGACACCTAGTCTCGGAGAAGACAAGTAACTTCCCTAGTGGGGTCACACAGGTTGCTGAAGAGCTCAGAAGACCCACCCACAAGCTGAAAGAAACAGAAACTGGAGTCCAATAAAGGGATTTTTTCACTGTGAGTGTTACTAAACAGGCAGGGCTGAAGCTTCTTTTAGGTAGTTTTTGATCCAGGATCCACACGTGTGACAAGGACCTGGCTTATCTCGTTCCCTTACCCTCCCCCCATAGCCCACAGGTGGTGACTCTCAGGTTATCTCTCCCCGAAGGGTCACAAGAGTGCAGCCAGCAGCTTCCAAAATGTTGTGCTTCTAAGTTCAAGTCCAGCCTAGAGAAAGCCCAGGAGTGTCCTATCAGCTCCAGCTGGGCCACACGTCCATCTCCAGAGCATCCCTGGACCTATCTGATGAAGGGGTGAGCTAGTCAGCTTAAGTCTAGGTCATGAGCGCCCAGAGCTCAGAGCTGCAGCCAGATGTGCCTGGACTGGGGGAGGCAGAGGTGGCTTTCCCAGGAAGAAACTGAGCGAGTCCTGGGAGCAGTGTGAGTGGACAATGGACACAAAAATAACACGATTGGGAGAAAAAACGCAGTGGTCAGCATGGCAAGTGCTTATCTGAGTTTTCATTCCAGCTCGACCTTGGTGAGTCACCTTGAGCAAGTCATTTAACCTCTAGTACCCCAACTTCTTCATCTGTCAAGTGGGAATCATGATAATAACATCTGTATCACGGGGGGTTTGATAGTAAGAATTCAATGAGATAAAGTGGTTAGCCAGGCATCTGAGACACAGAAGTCCTGGCCAATGTCAGCTGTTTTGAATAGTCATTTCTAACTTGATCCCCAAATACAGACAAATAATGAAGAAAAATATTATCCGGAGTGGTGGCTGGTGAGGATTGTTCCAAGCTCTTTGGGGCAACTATCCCTGACTCATTGCTTAGTCACAAAACCTCTTAGAAATGGGATTGGTGGTGGATTTCCTTAAGGGTGAAAACGTTGAGCTTCATGAGGATGTCCAGTGTCAAACAAGACAATGTGAGCACCTGCGTGCCTGTGTATGTGCCCATGTGGGACATGTATGCATGTGTGGGGCACGCGTGTGACTGTGGGGTACATGTGTGTGTGTGTGTGTGTGCAGGGGACCGGGAGCAGTGACTTGAGTTCCTCCAACCAAGCTCAGATAGGAACCACACAGGTCAAAAGACACCACAGGTCAGCGTGGCCTGTGGGGACGAGGGCCTGTGAACCTTGGAAGCCGCCAGTGGCCACAGCATGGCTAGGACCCCGAGCCTCGCCCCATCCCCTCCTGGGGGACCAAAGCCTTGCTGCTGGTTCAGGAACCGGGAGACCCCAGGAGTGCACCATCCCCAGCAGTCAAGGTGTGTGGTGGGGTATGTGGTGAGAACGTGTAATTTCTCTCAGCACCTGGGGAGAACCTGAGCAGGAGAAGGTGGGGAGTAGCAGGAGTTTCTCTATTTCCCAGCAACTCCGGCAGGCCCAGCTGTGCTGTGCAGGGGATGAGGCAGAAGAGACGGAAAAGCAAAACCCAAACCAAAAAAAGCAAAGAAACAAACAAAAGTCCTGCTGTGTGCGCACCAGGCTGCTCACCTAGTTCTGAATTCTTGGCCAATACTGCGTATGTGCGTGTGTGTGTGTGTGTGTGTGTGTGTGCATGTGTGCGCATGTTTGTGTGTGCATGTGCGTGTGTGCGTGCGTGTGTGTCCATGTGCGTGTGTGCATGTGCATGTGTGTGTGCGTGTGTACATGTGTGTGCATATGTGTGTGCGTGCGTGTCCATGTGCGTGTGTGCATGTGCATGTGTGTGCATGTGTGTGTGTGAGAGAGGTGCTTTCTTGTTGCTTTTTGATTAGTCTGCCACCTTGCTCTGTAAGCATCGTGTATGCACGTGTGTGCCCGTATGCATGTGTTTGTGGTTCCTGTGTGTGCCCTGGCAGGATCTTTCGTCTCTTCCGTGTTTGGGCTACAACAACAAGAAACCCTCCATGGGTGTCGGGAGCAGTGGGTGGCTGTGCCTGTGGCACAACGTTCCTTAGGGCCGGGACAGAGAACACGATGTGCAACATCATGTCTGCAAAGAGGAGCAGACTGCACAAACGCTCTGTTCTAACTCCCTCCAGTGGATCAGAAATTCACCAGGGTGAGTTAGATGCCTCAAACATTCTTTTAAAAGTTTTGGCTTTCTAGGTAAGGTTCACGTCCGTGTTGAAAATGTAACTAAAAACCACAAACAGGAAGTGCAGGGAGTAAATCAGGGAAGGTGCCTGTGGGGGTGGAGGGGTCCCTTAACCAGGCAGCCTCTCTCTCTGATAGACTGAGGATTTACAGGGGAAGGACTGACAGTTTCTGAAGATGAAGCTGCAGAAAAGAAATGTGTTAGTGATGGTTTCGCAGAACCTTCTGATTCAGAACCATAAAGATGGAAGGATGTAATTGCTGAAGTGCATGAGCACCTATGTGCCCTGGTGTTCATCACTGTTTATTCACAGTGCCCAAATTTGGAAGCAATCTAACTTCCTAAAATAGAGATATGGTCTATTTCACGTCACTTTCACATGCTGGACTTTTACAGTAGCTATTAAACATCTCGGATTGCCTGTCAGAGAGGGGCTTTGCCATTTAAAAACAAAGGTAATGTACTCACCTGAGTGTCGCTCTCTATCTATTCCCCTCGGTTCCTTCTTACGGCTTTTAATTAATTTTTCAAACATATTAAACACCAAATGCCCATCAATGCTCAGTTTAAATAGCAGAGTTCAAAACTCTCTATTGCACCACCCAATGTTGTGTTGCAAATGCAAAGAGAAAAGACTACAAGGGCAGGTAAAAACAGCAGTGATATCCTCACTGCTAGGTGGTGAGGTTGGTGGTGTATTTTAGTTTCTCTATATATTTTTTATATTTACTTTATAAACCTTTTGCAAATGGATACATATCACATTTGTACTCAGAAAGCAGTCTTAAAGATATTTAGAATAATAGGAATATTCTTTGAGGCTACAGTACATATTCTCAGTAAATTAAAAGCCTGGGCAGTTACTTTGAGTGCCCTCATTGAGTTGCAGGAGTTTATGAAAAGATTGCCCCTTCCCTGTAGGAAAGAGCTTTCCTTCCCTCTACTTCTCCCTGATACCTCCAAATTCTTGTCTGCCTTCTTCCTTTCTCACCCAGCTTCTGGAGTTCTCTACCTGCACCCCTTTCCTGCACCTCCACTCCCCAACCCCACAACATTGCTCATTTCTAGTCTACTGAGGGCTTCCTGAGATTTGAATCCAGAAGACAGGGTAATCCCATCTGTTCCAGGGCTCTTGATACAGGACAGGTGGTGCCCAAGCCAGTGCAGCCCAGCTGAGCTGGAGGACCCACCGCCTTAACCCCTGGTGGCGTTGGTGCAGCGGCAGCCAGCAGAGAAACCAGCGGGCCGGAGGGTAGACAAGTGGGGACCCCTGCTCCTTGCCACAACTGCTAGGGAGACACTTGGCGTCTCCTTCCCATTTGCACTTATGACTGAACAGGGAACCCCTAATTCCTATGCCTAGGTCAATTTCATGTAAGTTTCCTAGGCCTCAGTTCCAAGAATGGACTGTGTCAATTCATTAATATATTCATTCATCTGACCCCTGTGGAAGGGACTGTTTTCACTCATTAATGCACTCCTTCACCTCCAAAAGGACTGTATCCATTCATCAACTGAGTTCCAGCCCCATGCCATTAAATGTAACAACTGAGTTCAGGCTGAGGATCTTTCCTCACTAAATGTAACAATTGAGTTCTGGCTCAATAACCCCATGCATCTATATATACCCCTGGACAAAGAGCCTGGGAGAGACAGACAGAGGGAGCGAGAGAGCTTGTTCCCAGACCTGGGTTCTCTCTGCCAGGAGTTTTGGTGTTTTCGTATTCTTTTCTTCTCTGTAAATAAATCCTGTCTTACCACTGATCTGTGGTCTGTGAATCATTCTTCGAATCACTGAGACCAAGAACCTACTGAAGATGAAACTCTGGTATCACCCTCAGGCTGCCTTAACAGACCACAGACTGGCTGAAACAACAGTCCTTTTCTTAAAGTTTGGGGGGTTGGAAATCCAAGATCAAAGTGCTGGCAAGGTTGGTTTCCAATAAAGAGTCTCTACATGGCCTGCAGATGGCTGTGTTCTTGCTCTGTCCTCACCTGGCCTCTCCTCTGCACATGCTTGGCATCTTCCTCTTCTCCTAAGGACAACAGCCCTCCTGCATCAGGGCCCCATTCCTAGGACCCCATTTAAACTTAAAGCCCCAGCTCCGTGCCCGTAGCTCAGTGGCTAGGATGCTGGCCACATGCAGCAGAGCTGGCAGGTTCAAATCCAGCCCAGGTCTGCCAAACAACAATGACAACAACAGCAACAACAACAACAAAAATAGCCGGGGGTTGTGGCAGGCACCTGTAGTCCCAGCTACTTGGGAAGCTAAGGCACGAGAATGGTGTAAGCCCAAGAGTTTGAGGTTGCTGTGAGCTGTGGCGCCATGGCACTCTACTGAGGGCGACATAGTAATACTCTGTCTCCAAAAAACCAAACAAATAAATAAATTTAAAGCCCCTATCTCCAAACATAGTCACATTGGGGGTTGGGGCTTCAGCATGTGGAATTGGGGGGTACAATTCATAACACTCTCCTACCTATATTAATAGCTCGATGTCCATCAGGTCCCCCTGCAGCTTCTGGACACCGTGCCACCCTGTTCTGTGCCTGCCACTGTGACATTAATTCTCTAGATATATTTTCTAGCCCACCCACTATTAGAGCTTTTCAACTTGCTTCTTCAGTGTCCTGCTTCCTGGGGCCTCCTTTGCCTGTCTGTTGTCTCATCTGAGAGATGATCTCACAGATCTCTGGGGACCTGTGTACTGGTGGTGGTACCCACGTCACCTCTCTCTCACTTTGGCCCCCACTTCTTATGGCCTACAACACTCATTCTCAACTGTGGCAATTCTGCCTCTCAGAGGGCATTTGGCAGTGTCTGGAAATGTTTTGGGGTTGTCACACAGGGGCTGAGGGCACTACTGTCATCTTGTGGTTGTGGTAAACACCCCAAAACACATGGGATGGCCCCACAAGAGAAGTCACCCAGCCCCCAAAATCACCAGTGCCAAGCTGGAGAAGCCTTGGCTACCTCCTGGCGTCCATGTCCCTTCTGCCTCTCAAGCAAGACCTTGTCATGCTGCCCCTCAGGCCTGGGGCATCTAACAGGCCCTCTTTGGCCCCACCCAGGTTCAGGCCACATGTTGGGCATGGCCAATTCTTTACAATGCATATCTAACTATTCTGTTCCTCCCATGTTAGACATCTGCCCACATCGTACACGTAGCCTGGGCTCCTGGCATGATGAGCCTCTTGCCACGCCCTGGACATGCCAAGTCCTGTGTGACTCTTGCTTCTGTGTGTGCCATCTCCTGGCCCAGAGTGCCTTCTGCTTCCACCCTCTTGCCTAATGAGTTCTAACTAATTTCAATGATCCAGTTACATCATCACAACCTCAGTGGAGCCTTCCTCCCCTGACCTGGACAGTTATTCAGTCCATCTTCCCAACTGTCACAGCCCTGCTTCTCCTCCCTGTCACAGGTGTGGGCATGGATTGTCCACCTCGCCAGGAAGGCTGGGGCCTGGGGACTCCTAGAAAGCAAGACCAATTATCCGAAGACTCAGAAGTCTGACAGTGGGGACAAGCGTGTAACAGACACTCAAGGCATGTCTAAGTGGAGAGACATTGGACAAGGTAGCCAGGACACAAGTGTGGTCTCCGTGTGTGCTTACTCCTTAGGCAGAGCCCAAACACACAAGGACAAGTGGGCAGTCCAGAGACACACCATGGGCTCGGGCTCAGGAAAGTGCTGGTGAGGTCAGCAAATTCTTTGGGCTCAGAGCACCTTCCTTTCTTCCTGATGTTTTCTTCTTCCAGAATAAGTTTTTTAACTTGACAAATACATATAACTATACACTTAAAAGAAAAAAAAAAAAATCACCCAATGGCACATTAGTATTTACAGTAAAAAGTAAACATTTTTGCTATTTCAGTTCCTTCAGTTCCAAGCATGATTCTGCCCTCAGTGCTCCACAGAGCAGGTTGTTCCAACATATTTCAGAAGACTCAGTGGATGGCCCTCGGAATTGTTCAGGAACTTTTGAGCTATGAGTTTCTGACACAGACAAATGTGTGCAAATAGACTATTGAACAAGCAAGAGATGTGCCCAGGATCATTTGCCTTCAGGTATTTATGTTTATAAACAATTAGTTGCAGCAGAACTACAGGAGAAAGATATTTTCATCCTATTCTATTGATTGCAAGAGTGAAGTTTGGTGGGAGAAGTCCTTACTCCGTATAGAAATACAAAAGCCCAGTGAACCACAGTAGTGTGTTTTCCTTAACAGGATTCCCGGAACTTGCACTGCTTGATAGGAATAGACTGCTCTCAGCGCACTTGTAAAATCGACTGACCAGTAGCCATGAGAAAAACAGCTACATACAGAATTTCGAGACAATTTGTTTTGAGGAAGATATGCGGGTGTTATCGAATATCAGGGACCAAAAACAAGGGGTTAATTGCATAGCACATACAGCATCCAGATGGTAACTATCCCAGGAATTTGGCTTATGTGGTCCAAAGTAAAGGGTCTTCAGGCCGATCTCTTCACCACACTTCGTAGTCTTCATCATCTGTCTGGGTAGTTTAAATAACGCATTTTGACCATGAGAAGCTTAAAAACAAAGTGACAACAGTAAGACTCCTGCAGTCACTAGGGTCAGGCTGTCTTCAAGATATCAGATAAGAATATGAGATGTTTCTTGACCCTGAGGTTAATTAGAGTTTATTAAGGTGAATTTGGAGTTTATTGAGGGCTTACTTAGAGCTGGGAGGGCTCTTAGGCATCATGTGTCCAGTGTGATGCCTCTGGCATCAGAAGACACAGCCTCCTGGCTTTGGTGGCAGACGCAGAGGCTGGAGCAGCTGAGCAGCTGGACATGGAAGGGGGACGATTTAGGAGTGAAAGACCACCAGAAGGGCTGAGGCCTAGACTCTGCTGAAATCCCTAGATAATGACTAATGCCCATGTGTGCCTAGTGACCCCATAGAGCTGAGCCAGCAAGCAGCCGTAGGGACAGAGTCCACCTTGAGAGAGACTGGTCCTGGTGAAATCTGCGGTGCCTTTGAGAGAGTGTGCTGCAGACCCTCCTAGAGCTTGGGCAGCAGTAACCAGGAGCCTTACTGGTTTGAGCCATCAGAGGAAAGAACTTGAACTTAGCAGAGCAACTAAAAGTTTAGAGACCCACAGAGAGGAAGTGTCCCCAGATCTAAGCGCACACTGCATCTAATTTCGGGTTGCTGGAACATGTAACACATGTAAGCACATAGAACGTGGGTGTAAGCGCTCAGCACTGTGAATGCTGTCACTGGTCTGCTGGCTCACCAGGTTGGTGGGGACACCAGCAGCCAGGCTGCAGCCCCTTCAGTTCCTGCCAGGTCCCCTTCAACTTTTCTGACTCCTAGGTCAACTCTGTCACTGATGAAGTAACAAGAGACGGACATGAATTGTTTAACTGTCTCCCATAATTGCATAAAGTCAAAGCACCATTGCACATTCTCTGTCACTCCCAGGGCTTCTTGCTGTTGCTGTTGTATTAAGATCCCCTACCCTGAACAACACACCATTGAAACAGAAGGCATAAGAAGGCTGGAGTGACTATATTAATATCAGTGAAATAAACTTTAAGTCAAGGAGAATTACTAGAGACTGACATAGATAATTCACAATGGTAACAGGGGTACATATATTACAGTTGGGAGATAGAACAATCATAAATGTAGGTCCATGTAATAACGGGGTCCCAAAATGCATGACGTGAAATGGACAGAATTAAAAGGACATATAGAAAAATGTTCAATTACAGTTGGAGATTTCAATACACCTAGTTTAGTATTGATTACAAAAATAAGTAAGGATATGAAAGACTTGATCAAGTGGCACCTGTAACTCAGTGGGTAGGGCGCCGGCCACAGACACCAAGGCTGGTGGGTTCAAACCTGGCCTGGGACAGCTGAACAACAATGACAACCACAACAACAACAAAAAATAGCCGGGCGTTGTGGTAGGTGCCTATAGTTCCAGCTACTTGGAGGCTGAGGCAAGAGAATCACTTAAGCCCAAGAGTTTGAGGTTGCTGTGAGCCATGACACTACAGCACTCTACTGAGGGCAACGTAGTGAGACTGTCTCAAAAAAAAAAAAAAAAAGAAAGAAAGAAAGAAAAGAAAAGACTTGATCAATACCATCAACCAGCTGAACTTGGGTGACATTTATTCCATCCAATAAGAGCAAAATACGCATTCTTTTCAAAGACACATGGAATGTTGCCCAAGATAAACCATGTACTAGGTCATGAAACAAGTCTCAGTAAATGAAAAAAGACTGAAATAATACATATTATGTTTTTTGGCCACGACAGAATTAAACCAGTAATCAACGACAGAATGATCTCTGGAATGCCCCCGAGTACCCAGAAATTAAACACTACTAAATAACTCATAGATATAGAAAGAAATTTCAAGGAAAATGAGAAAATATTTTGAGTTGAGTGAAAATGAAAACTCCAGTTATCAAAATTTATGACATGCAGCTAAAGAATTGCTTAAAGGAAAATGAATAGCCATAAATGTTTGGATTAGAAAAAAAAAAATTTTCAAATCAATAATCTGAGCTTTCACCTTAAAAAGATATAAATAGAAGAGGAAATTAAATTTAAAATAAATAGAAATAATGAAACATAACAATCAATTAAATCAAAAACAAAAACATAGAGAAAATAATTGAAACAAAAATGTTTTTCTGTGAAGATATCATTAAGTTTCATCAGCCTCTATCTACACGGGTAAAAAAAAAAAAGACAGAAGAAAAACATGCCAATATTATAAATGAGAGCAGGAACATCAATATAGATTCTACAGGCATTAAAAAATAATTAGGAATTATTATGAACAACTCAATGAATGTGACAACTTAAACGCAAAATATAAATTTCTTAAAAAACATGTTATTAAAATGAACTCAAAAGAAATAAAAATATGCCTAGCTCTATATTAAATTTAGAAATTGAATTCTCAATTTAAAACATTCCTGCAAAGAAAATTCTAGATATACATGACTTCACTGGTGACTCATAGCTAATATTTGAGGAAAAAATAATACCAATTCTATACAAAATCTTTCAGAGAATAGAGGAAGAGGAAACACCCTCAATTTATTTCATGAGGTCAGTATTACCTTGACATCGATGCTCAAAAATGATAGCAGAAGAGAAAAAAGAATCTATTAACCAAAATCATGAATGAACTCAGAAACAAAAATCCTTAACAAAGTATAGTTGACCTTGAACAACATGGATTTGAACTGCACAGGCCCATTTGCATGTAGATTTTCTGCGGTACCAGCCACCCCCAGTCGGCAAGATCAGCCCCTCCTGTCCTTCCTCCTCCTTAGCCTACTCAGCGTGTGAAGATGTTGGGGATGGAGATCTTCATAGTGATCTTTCACTTAATGACTAGTAAATAGATTTGCTCTTTCTTAAGATTTTCTTAGTAACACTTGCTTTTCTCTAGCTTACTTTATTGTTAAAACATGGTATATAATACATATAGCATACAAAATATGTGTTGATAAACTGCTTATGTTATTTCTAAGGCTTCTGATCAGCTGTAGGTTTTTATTTAAGTTTTGGGGAGTCAAAAGTTCTATGTGGATTTTTGACTGTGTGGGGTGTTGGAGCCCATAACTCCAATGTTGTTCAAGGATTAACTGTATTATAATATCAAATCCAACATAAAAGTGTGCATACTAGGAATGCAAGGTTGATTTATTGTTAGAAAATTAATCACTGAAAGTTATAATGTTAACAGAATAAGAGGAAGACCATGTGAGGGTAACCAATAAAGCAGAAAAAAAATTGATCAAATTAAACATCGGTTCCTGAAAACTCTCTGCAAACTGGAACAGAATGAAGCTTCCTTAAGCTGACAAGGGGAATTTATGAAAAGCCTATAGCTAATGCCATTTCTGATGAAATAATGAACACTTTCCTCACTAGGATCAGGAAGAGGTTAAGGATGTTGATTCTCACCACTTCTATTCAACATTGTACTAAAAATCTTAAGAACTGCAATGGGGTACCCTCCAAAAGGCATATGGATTAGAAAGAAAGAAGTAAAATCATCTTCATTCTCAGAATGATTGTGAACATAGAAAATCCTAAGGAATCTTCATCTTTAGAACTAATCAGTGGTTTTAGCAAGATCCCCAAATGCAAGGTCGGTATGCCAGAGTTAATGACGTTTTTATCTACTAGCAATGAATGATTTGAAAATGAAAAAATACCATTTATAGAGCCATCAAAAATATCAAGTATTCATTTAACACTTGTATGCTGCAAAATATTGGTACTATAAATGTTAAAATGTAAAGAAAAGGAGAGATACAATATGAACAGGGATTGAAAGTTTCAATGTTATGAAGTTGTCAATTTTCCCCAAATTGATCCATAGAGTCAATGTAATTCTGATCAAACAATTAGCAGGCCTGTTTTGTAGAAATTGGCAGGCTGATACTAACATTTATATAAAAACTCAAAGGAACTAGAATAAGCAAAATAATTTTTAAAGTAAGAACAATGTTGGTGGACTCACACTACCTGATTCATGGCTTATTAAAGAGTCACAGTAATCAAGGCAGTATGGTACTGGCATCAGGACGGACATAGAGACTAAGGATCTTATTTGTATGATTGATTTTCCATAAAGGGGCCAAGGTAATTTAATATGAAATTTTAGTCATTTCAATAATTGCTCCTAGAACAAGTGGATACCCATATAGGGGAAAAAATGAAGTTCAATCATTATCTTCCTCCATATATAAAAATTAATTGAATGCAGATTACAGACCTAACAGTATGAGCTTAAAACTATGGAACTTTTGTAAGTCATCATTGGAGAAAATCTGTGACTTTCAACTAAAAAAGATTTCTCAGAACACACAAAAAAGAAAAGCTTTTGCTTTTCAACAAAGTTATAAAAATGAACAGGTGACCCACAATCTGGGAAAACGTATTTGTAAAACATAATTCTAATGAAGGATTGGTGCCCACTCTCACAACTGAGTAATCTGATAATAAGAAAACAACCCAACCTTCTAAAAAGAGAAAAAAATTGAACAGACATATCACAAAGGAGATTTATAAATGGCCAATAATCAAATGACAAGATGCTCACAGAAGCAAATTAAAGCCGCACCTTGAAGTCAAATGTATCCTTGCCACAGGATGCTAACAGTCCATTTCTGGGAATCTGCCCAAGAGAAATGAAATGTGTCTGAATGAAGTTTTGTACATGAATGTTCACAGCGACCTTATTATAATAGCCCCGGACTAGAAATGATCCAAATATCCATCATACAGTTAATGGATAAACACATCACGGCTCATCCATTTATTACTCAGCAATGAAAAGGAACAAACTGCTGGTTTACAATGTGACATATACATTTCAAAACTATGTTAAATGAAAGAAGCCAGGCACAGAAGACTATGTACAACATGATTCCATCTACGAAATTCAAAAAAAGGAAAAATAGAGCAATAAAAAGTAAGTTGCGAGAGGCCAGGGTTAGAGGAGGGTATTAACTGCACCACGGGAGCTTTCGGAGTTATGAATGCTCTGTGCCAGCGTTTCTCAACTTTTCTTGGCACCACCGACCAGTTTCATGGCAGACAATTTTTCCCTGGACTGAGGTGGGGCAATGGTTTGGGGATAATTCATTACATTTATTGTGCACTTTATTTCTGTTATTATCAAGTTGTAATACTTGAAATGACTACACAACTCACCATAATGCAGAATCGGTGGGAGCCCTGAGCTTGCTTTCGGGCAACTAGGTGGTCCCATCTGGGGATGACGGGAGACAGTGACACCTGAAGGGTGTTGCTTATGTCCTCAGCTGCACCTCAGATCATCAGGCGTTAGAATCTCATGAGGAGCTATAAGCTAGATCCCTCAAATGCACAGTTTACTGTGGGGTTTGAGCATCTGTGAGAATCTGTCCAGAGGCAGCGCTGAGGCCATGATGGAATACAGCTGAAGGTATGCTCACCTGCCTGCCACCCGCCTCCTGCTGTGTGGCCCAGTTCCCAACAGTCTACCTCAAGACTGGGCGAGTGTCATTGTGTGTAAGTTATTTCTCTATTGTATCCCCCCAAAAGCAAGAATCATTTCTGGACAAACAGGGACTTAAGCAGGAAAATTGCAAAAGATTCTATGCTCTCCCTTGTTGGACATACACATCCTACCGCCCGGGAAAGGAAGAAATAGGCCGATTCTTGCTCAAGATCAAGAGACATGAGTCAGTTGACCCCACCATCATTTTGAGATGTTGGAGAGGTTTTTCCCATGGATTTCCCCACCATGTGCAGCAATAGTGGTCACTGTTTCCTTTCTCCTACCAAGAGCTGCAACCCTTATGAACCTTGGTGTAGAGCACATTGGATGCCCACATCTTTCCCTCTCGTCTAGCATGACGCCTTCACGCAGGACCAACCCAGTGAGACGAGTTTGTTTTTGCAGCCTACACAGGGGCGCTGGAGCTTCTGGTGGGACCGACTCCCCATCACTGTCATCTACACACCCCTCTGTATCTAACCCGAACCCTGATGCTCCCATCTTCTCTCCTTCCCTTCTGTTACTTCCCAGGAAGTTGGTGAAACAAACTCATAGCCATCTTCTATAAAATGACCTTTCATACCCTTGAGGAGAGCTATTGAATCACTCCCTGTTCTTGCACACTGAGATAAATACTCCTCGTAGTTATATGCTGGAGATTTCTCTGTATTTCTCCCAGGGCTTCTGAAAAAGACCCCGTTTGCCTGGAACTCACGGCCTGGTGTTCCAGGTAGCGGCAAGAAGGCCAGCTTTTGTTTCTGATACTCAGTCGCCGTATAACCTTGGGACAAGTGGCCTCTCTGAGCCTCAGCCTCTCCATCTGACTACTGGGTACCACAGTATCTTTGGGGGGGCTGACGATGAGCAGACGCCCACTAATTCTCCTAATTCTCCTTCTCCACCCTTGCTCCCCAATCCAGAAATCTGCTGACTCCCCTCTGCCTTGGAGAGTGCTATGACTGAACTCCACTTATCTGGGTGGTTAAGGTATGCTTAGACACTGTATTTTTGAGAATTAATGAAGCAAGATAATAATACCTAGTATGGATAGAGTCTTTGGTCTGTTATCTTAATTATGCTTTATGAAGCTACCATAAAACTATTAAGTAAGATTACTGCAAATTAATTAATATTTATTATACCCCTCGAAGCAAAGTAGAGCCTTTATAAATCAAGCACAGTGGGCTACAGAAAATTCTTCCTGAATTTGCAGGATCCTGTGTCACTGAGGCTGTTGACTCACAGATAAATTAACCTCGATCTCAGCCAATACTGCTGAGGGCAACCAGGCTGGAGCTGAGGACTAAGAATTCGTGGAGGACCCGTAGCCCACTGAAAAGCACAGTGCTGGAGATGGAGCCAGCACAATGACAGTAACTGTCCCTCCCCCTTTTACTCCCTTACTTTTCCTTTAGTCTTGTCCCCGACTTCCTAATTTGCTGTCTGTCCAATAGCACACACCTGTTCTTTCAGAGGAAGGAGAAGGATGGGGTGGTCTATTGGGGAGGGAAGGAAAGATTGGAAAAGATGGGCTAACAGTAGCCAATGACTTTATCAGACTTCTGTTGTATCCTGCTGTGATGTTCCATTTACCCGTCCTTTTTTGTACGTGTCCTCAGTGGCCCAGTGGTGGCTGTGCTTTGGTGACTCAATAAATGAGTAATAATATTTGCTGTCTGTATAAACTTTATTCTACATGCTCTTATAGCTGCCTTCAGCGAGCCTGAATACACCTTACACCTAACCTCTCTCTCCCGCATTACTGCAGATTTTCTATTTGAGTTTGTTTCAGAAGTGGTTTGCCTGTAATTCCCTAATGGAATATCTTGACTAAAGCAGGTTACTTTATGTCTAAAAACCTGCTCTGGGACAAGAATAGGGTGTGTGTGTGTACTCAGATGCACACGTTAGTCACGTACAAATATTTACCTAGCACCATATGTACAAACCGTGATTCTAAGGTCTGTTTAGGGGTTGAGACTTGACTGCAGAGTGACAGAGCAGGAGGAACGTGGCATTCTGTGGAACAGCCCCGAGCACAAGCCCCAACACTGACCAGTTAGGCTGAGCTCAGAGACTACTGTGTGCCCTTGCTGCCTCAGTCGCCTCAGCTTCCAAGTGAGAACAGTCAGGACAACACCAGCAACACTTCCACCCACCCCGCCAGCCTCACACCTTATGGAATTTTCCAGGCATGTAAACCATGCACTTGAAAGTGGACCCGGCTTTCCCGGGCTTGTTCACTGCTGTATCCCAGAGCTGAGCACGAATGAGGTTGGAGGGTCAGCACGGAGGATGCTGTGTGGCGCCCCGGCTGCCCCAGAAGGCTCCAGTGCTGGGCTAATTTTTCTATTTTCAGCACAGATGAGACCTTGCTCTTGTTCAGGCCGGTCTAGAACTGAGCGCAAGCAATCCTCCCACCTCGGCCTCCCAGAGTACTAAGATTACAGGCGTGAGCCACCGTGCCTGGCCCCTTTCCCCATTTTAGCACATGCCTCAGCTGCCATCCTTACCTGCACACCAGGTGCAGCCTGGGTTTGAGTTCGGCTCTCCTATTTCCCAGCTGTGTGACCACAGGCAAGCTCTTCAATCTCTCTACGCCTCACAGTGGGGACAGCAAAAGCTTCTACAATCTCACAGTGTTGTTGTGAGGGCTGAATGAGGCAATACTCACCAAAGTTTCATGTTGAGAATGTGCTAGAGCTCATAGCACGTATTTTTATTATAATCTACTACAGGCAGCCATCCTTGCCATGTTTTCTCATTTCTGCTTTTGCAGAGCTGACCTACCTGGAAACCCAAGGAGAAGTTTCTCTGGGCAGAGCTCAGTTCTGGCTCCTGCCCTGGCCTTCCCACATTCCTCCTCCCCACCTGCCTTTGCTCTCCGGGGCATCCCTACCAGGACAGTGGGCCTGGCCTCACCCCAGCTCCCTGTTCCCCGTGGCCGCTCCCTACATGCGCCTGGTGGGCCTCTGCGCGAGCACCCCGCAGAACTCGGCTATCATAGAATCCCCTCAGGGAAGCCTGCCCTGCCCTGGGGAGGGCTCAGTTCTGGGTCTCAAGTTCTTAGAGTGCCCTCTTCCCTTCCGGCCCTTACCGCGGTTTGTTTCGGCAACCAGTCTCTATTCCACAAGACCACAATGTCCCTGAGGACTGTTCCGCCTCACTCCCTTCTCTCCACGGCCTAGGACAGTAGTAGAGGCGCAATATAAATTAATGAGTTCCTCATTATTAATTTAGAGGCCAGCAGGCAATGCCCTGCCAATGAGCTCCCTCAGTGTGGGGTCTTATGCCAAATTCCTGTGAAATTTTATACAATTCTTTTACTAAAATCTGAGGAGACGTGTCATAACGAGAGCCACACAGGGGATACACTTTGCATATTATTTGCAGAAGTGGAGATGTATGTAAAATGACATTGTCTAGAAAAATTCCCAGGCTATTAGTATTAACCGAAGGTTAATACTAATAGCCATTTCCCCAGTGAGTGTCGCTGAACTAGAAAGTATCGCACAGGACGACAGACGTACCAGAGATGCAGAGCTTTTCCTGACTTAGGAAGAGGGACCAGCAACTTCCCCAAGCCGGTGAGAGCAAGGCAGTGCATGTCTTATCAGCAACAGCTCTTGCAAATTCCTTTTCAGTTGTAAGATGGTGCAGTGCTGACACGGAATTCATCGTATCTGTCATTGGGGTGCTGATGAGAAAACATCGCACACACATCACCTGAGCGCAGCGAATGAAAGAATCTCTGTACCCCTGGAAGGAGCTAGAAATGAAGTAATCAACATCAACAAAATCTATTGTTCCCTGGTCGGAAAATTGAGGGATTATTTCCACTGCAAGTCAGAATGGAACCCGTTTGCATTTGTCAGCAAAATGATCCCATTTTACACCATTAACATTTGGCAAGATGGAGCTCCATCCATTAGCTAATCTGCAGATGCCTCGACCACAGATTCAGGAAAACAAAGAGCAGCGCAGTCCTGCCTTGTCTGCAGCGAGCCAAAACTAGGAGCTAACCCTGTGTCTCGGTTATAACTCAGGTAAGGGGGAAACAACAAGGTGCTTCATTAAAACAAGTTGGGAGCTGGTGGCTGCTGGAAAAAAATGTCACCATCCTGCACCGACTGTGAGGAGGTACATTGCAGGGACTGCTGGCACATTAAGATATGCACGGTGTGGCCAGAAAGGGCTTGGGACATAGCAGTAAATAAAATAAAACACCCCTCGTTAATTTACCATCCCCAGGATGGTGAGCTGGTGCTCACACTTTTGGCACCAACATCCTCTCTTGAGTCCCTGGGACCGACTGCTGCTCTGGGAACTATGCCCCTTCTGTCCGGGCTTTCTTGTAGGGACATGGACACTTTACTGAGTCCTCTAGTTTCAACTTTTCTTGGCAGAATCCAGGAAAATGACTTTCCCTGCTTAACCTGCTCTCAGCTCTCCTTCCCGGCTCAAAATGAGTTAGTGGTCTGGGAACTACGATTCACAGGTACCACCCACCTCCTGCTGCGGAACAGTCTCTGCAGAGCCACCCTCCCTCACAGTATGCTATAAAACAAAACTGGCCTATGTGAGGACAGAAGTAGCCAGACAGCGACCAGTGAGACCTGGAGCCTCCCGACGACTCCCTGAGAATTATCCGATGGATGCATCAAATAGTGGTGAAATTATACACCAGCAGTCAGCTCCCCAATCTGTCTTGGTAAATGGGTTTGTTGAGTTTTCTAAATATTAATCCAAGAAAATATATTTTAAGGTATGACTACAGTCAGGTTTATTAAGAAATAACCATAATTCAGAATTCGTCTTGACACAGAATGGGTGTGTAAGTATTTATTGAATGAATGAATGAATCCTGACTCAGGCTGCCCTTCGTAGCAGAAACATGGTAAACCAGGTCTACATGAAGCAGATAGATACAGGGCTCTGGGAGCAGAGCTGCCAGCAATACTTGTTTGATGCATAAGATTAGCGATTGTGGGAGCTGAGAACCATCACTGCAAACTCTCCTCTGTCAGCAAACGAGGCAATTCAATATGTGCTAGTAGGGCAGCTTGTAACAGTCATGGCTGGGCTGAACTCCAAACCAGAATCTTCAACTGCAGGAGACAGTACTAACACACTCTGCCGGCATGACCCCAGAGCTAGGATGCAACTCCTGATTCTTCTGAGCTCCGGATAAGGGCAGGGCCACTTTGCATTTCTGTGGTGCGTTGTGCACAGACTTCTATCCATTATTTCAGTCGTACACACAGTGTCTCCAGAAGGAGAGGGGGACAGAGACTGTCCTTTGTAGTGAAGATGGAAAACCTGAGCTCCAAGAAGCTCTAGGGCCTTCCCTTGGCTGCAAGGACTCAAAGCGAGCTGGTGGAAGCCCTAAGTCCCTCCCCTCTGCTCTGTCTGCCCCCAGCTGGACAGGAAGTTCCACCAAGTTCTTCTCACTTCTGCCACTTGTTGTGACGTCCCTTCTGCTTAGATGCCACCGTCATCCTCACATTCTCTAGGTCTGTGGCCTCCAGTCCCCTGGCCATGGACTGGTACTGGTCTGTGCCCTGTTAGGAACTGGGCCACCGAGCAGAAGGCGGGCAGTGGGCGAGCGGAGGTGGCTTCGTCTCTGCTTACCGCGGCTCCTCACTGCTCACGTCACCACCTGAGCTCTGCCTCCTGTCAGACCCTCCCCTCCCAGTGCCCCCTTCAACCCTGGTTAGTGGGAAAAAAAAATGTCTTCCATGAAACAGGTCCCTGGTGCTAAAAGGGTTGGGGACGAATGCTCCGGAGACTTTCGTGTTATACTTCACCTTGTAGAGAGCCCTCCCCAAGTCACCCATCCAAATTTGTCGCACCACTCGCGTCCTTCTCAGAGCTTTCCACATCTGTAACTGCATACTTACCCTAGCGCATTTTCCTCCATGTCCGCCGCCTGAGTGGCCCTGAACTGCATGGGGTGGGGGTGGGGGGGGAGACTTTTCCTGGTGCGTTCTGTGCTGTAACCTAGTTCATTGTCCCCGTCCCCACCCCCAAGCTCAGCCTTCCGTGCTCTGTGCCGAGATGGGACCAGATGCAAACCTCAGCTCTCCTTCATCTGCTGGTCCCGAGAGGAGGCCTGGACGGGAGCAGGTGGGCGAGAGTTTGCGCCTTTCCTTTTACGGGTCCCTCCTGTCAGAGTTTCACCCGCAGTGTATTTGTTTTTCCCCTGACAGTCTCCAGGTTGTTTTTCCTTTTCACATTTCAAGTTCTCGTTATGCATCTCAGGGCTCAAAGGTCTGAGTCTCAGCTCCACGGTGTCTCTCCTCCGAGGGTCCAGGTTATACGTGTGGACTGCATAGTAATACAGAACCGCATAGCACAACGTGACATTAATATATAACAATAGATAATGTGGGATGATCTCAGGGGTCCCCCAGCCCACAGGGTGGTGGCCGTGTCCTTCAGCGTCTGTGGTCACCACGTTCCTTTTCCTGTCCTCCAATGCTGGTTTAACCGAGTCTTTTTTTTTTTTTTTTTTTCAACCACTATGTTATATATATATATTTTTTTATTAAATCATAGCTGTGTACATTGATATGATCATGGGGCATCATATACTAGCTTCATAAACCATTTGACACATTTTCATCCCAATATTCAACATAGCCTTCCTGGCATTTTCCCAGTCACCTTGGCATGACATTCAATTCTCCCTGTTAAGATAACTGGTGTAGCTTCTGTTTCCCAGACTGGACCCCTACAGAGACATTCACTGTATTCATCATCAGCACACTCCACATTTCCTGAGTGTTTATTATACCCCAAACTCTGTTCCAAGTGTGTCATGAGAATTCATTCAATTGTCTCAACACTTTGAGGTAGATTTTACCCTCAATTTACAAAAATAAATGGAGAAGCTGAAAGATTCACTAAGTTGCCGAATATTTCACAGCTACTAAGTAGCAGAGCCAGGGTACTTCTGAATGAACCGATGTATTGCCCAATCAAGCAATGAGCCCTTTTGTATGGACTGGAACCAGTCTAGACAGGTGCACGGCACACCATCATGTAGAGGGCCTGCCTCCCTCCCTCTTCTCTCTCCTTTCTTTCTTACTGAGCCAGAGTCTTGCCCTGCTATCCTGGCTACGGTGCAGTGGCTTCACCATAGCTCACTGTAACCTCTAACTCCTGAGCTCGTGATCCTCCTGCCTCAGCCTCCCAAGTAGCTGGGACTAAGCCTGAGCTTCAATGCCAGGCCTGCAACAGACTTTTCTTGGGTCCCTTTTGCCTAGCTCAGAAGCTCTTTACTTTGGGTAAGTCTCCAGTTTGAATATTTCTGAGGGCTTGTGGAGCTTTCTTAGAGATAGGTCTGAACGGGACAAGAAAGGCCCTTTTCCCTAAATCTCAGTGAGAGGGCTCATCAAACAGCATGGGGGGTGCCAGGTAGAAGCACGAGGGTGTGGTCAGGGAATAGCATGGACGACGCTAGAGGGAGGTGGGCACCCGTTGTGTAAACGCCCATGCCAACAGGACAGGCAGAGTGCTTACTGGGGATGTGATTTTTTTTTTTTTTTTTTTTTTTGAGACAGAATCTCACTCCGTCACCCAGGATACAGTGCGGTGGTGTCAGCTTAGCTCACAACAACCTCAAACTCCTGGCTCAAGTGATCCACCTGCCTCAGACTCCTGACTATCTGGGACTACAGGCTCCCGCTACAACACACCTGGCTAATTTTTCTATTTTTATTAGAGGCAGGGCTGACTACTGCTCAGGCTGGTCTCAAACACCTGGCCTCAAGGGATCTTCCGACCTCGGCCTCCCAGACTGCCAGGATTACAGCTGTGAGCCACGGCACCCAGCTTTGGGATGTGATTTAAACAGACGAAGCTTCAACATGATGGTGAATGCCTAACACCTAAGCAGAGTGATGATTTTGGAGTAATGAGTATCATGCCTTATGATGCTCTCTGTCCGAGGGTGCTCTGGAATAGAAGAGGTTTTCCTCTATTCTTCAAGATAATCATTTCAATTCACTCACATGGATGTTTAATTTTACAACATTACTATTGGACCCAGAAAAACAAAAAATCCCTCCAGAGCCCATTATTAACACCCTGAAAATGGAAAGCTAATCTCTGAACAAATAGCTAAAATAATATTTTGCCAGGGTTTTATTTTTGCGTCGTGAAGGAGGGACTCAATGCACTTGTTCTTTTTTCTTCCTCCCCTTTTCTTCTGGAATTTGGTGTGCTGGAACAAAAGAAACCAGACTGACCGCAGGCGAAGAGGTAGGGGGCCGCCTCCCTCCCTGAGTCCGGGAGCCCAGTGATCCCGGCCTTGGTAAAAAGCACCGGCAGGTGCCTGCAGAGGTGAGGCCTGCCTCCAAGGAGAGCCCAGCTTCCTGCACCTGGCCTAGTCACTCCTGAGTGACGGTTTGGACCCTGGATGTCCCCCCGCTCCAAATAATTTTGCAGCTTGCATCTGCAAGCTCAAAGTGCGACATCTCTCAGGTCCCCTCAGATGGTCAACTATCGTAACACACGGCCCTCTTGGCCAGAGCTGGGCTGAATGCTAGCCATGCCTTCCTGCTCCCTGGACTTGGGGCTGGCTTTGGACCCAGTTTCTCAGCCCCTAGCCTCAGGGTTTGGACCAGGCCTATCGGGGACCCGAGGTAGATCACTTCCAACATCACTCTGAAAATGGAGGAAATGGCAGTGGTTTGCTCTTGCCTAGGTTCCCTCACTCTCTGTATGGGATCAGGGCTGACATGACCCACACTCATCAATCATGGATCATCGTGGATTTGCCCTTGGTCTTCCTGAGCCCACAGCTTGCCCTAGAGGTGTCTGAGTGCTCCCTGTCCTGTCTAGTAGCCATCATCCCTCTCAGAGCAAGCACAGGTGCCAGCAGCATCACTGGCCTGCAGCAAGCCTGCCCGGCTGGGCACTTGTCCTGAAGTGATTGATTAACACATGTGCTTTCAATAATAAGCAATTATATTCAATGCATGACAATAAGAAAGTGATTTATAAAATACACCTATCAATTTATTGGTACAGGGAGTCCTCACTTTCAGACTTGTTCAGAAATATGCTTTAAAACTAGAATCCAGAAATGCAGTTTAATTTTTAAATAAATACACCAAACAGCGCAATTTGAGAGTTGTGGTGATGTGGCAAATTGAGCACTTGATGCACCTTGGAATTCCAGTGCCCATCCTGAAATCCCTGGATTGTGAATTGGGGGTCGTGCAGGAACCTCCCAAGGATGCAGAAAGCTGATGTGGAAGATTTCCCTTGGATGCAGCGGTCAAGCGGAGGCCCTGGGCTGGCCATGCCCCAGGAGCAAGTGCGTTAACACAGATGCACCTTTTATTCTATCTCCTGAGCTGTGTGCTAATGTGCGAGGTGCTGGGCTCGACTATCCCCCCCACCGCCGCCTCCATGCCCACTTCAAGCTTTACTTCATCCACTTAATGCTCTGTGCTCTCTGCTCAGGCACTTAAAATCTCCCATTACTATCACTCCGGCTCTTTTACGGCTTTTTTATTTGCTCTATCATTTCACAGTCCAGTTGTTCTTTTCGGTCAGGTGGACTATAAAATACTTTGATAACAAGTTCACACTGGGAGCTGGTGGTGGTCTCAGCCTGTGCTGACCGCAGGCTCTTCCCTTCCGGGGCGGCCCCACCTCGGCGCCTTCTCCAGTCTGCTGGTTCTCCTCCTGCCCCTCCTAGAAGGAGATCTGTGTTCTCACTCACATTTTTTTCTTTTAAATAATCAAGCGTTTTCACCTTTGCTCCTTAATTACTTGTCTTCTCTAAAGGTATTTTAATCTATTGCTATGCATTTAATATTATTCCTCTCCACATTAGCCTTCAAAAATACGAGCTCAAATCCATCTCTGTGGAACATACTGGCCTGTCCCCTTCATCTGTGTTTCCATGGCCCATCTTCACGGGCTCAGGCTGGAGGCTTGCTGGCTGAGTGCTTGCCCCTGGGGTCCACCCTTGCTACCACTTACCTGTTCTGCCACCTGGAGCCTTTCAGAGCCTTAGTTCCCCATTTCTTCTGGGATAGGGGAATAATAACAGTTCCCCCTCTTCTTGTGGGGGTCATCTTAGGGTTAGAATGAGATGCCCACCATGGTTAGTGTCAGTGGGCACTTCTGTCCCCGAGGAGAGTGTCTTTTACGAGAGCACTGTCCTTGTCCTTCCCTCAGTGGGTCCCCATCTCAAGAAAGAATGTTCCAGCCAAAGTCCAGAGCTCACTATTACTGGTGCCTGCTCTGAGACCAGACCGGGGCAAACCAAACCTAGCTGGTCCTGAGCGGTCACCTCTACGGAAGGAACTACAGCTGTCGACTCACTACTTCAGATCCCAGACCATGCTTAGCCGCACGTGGACCCAAAACTGTTCAACTTTTTGCCTTATGTTATTGATCCAAATTCACTTCAGGGTTTGTTTTCCAAAAACATGTCCCCGGCTTAAAACATTGTTGATTAGAATCGGGTATCAACTGACCAAATTCAAGAGTATTATCACTGCTGTTTTTCTTTGAAACAATGATAATTTTTTTTCTTTTTTTTTAATTTTAACTTTATTCAAATTAATATGAGGGTACAATATTTAGGTTACATTGTTCTCACTTCCAGGGTAAAGTTCTATTTGTAGAAGAGCCCCTCACCCAGGGGGCGTGTTATACACCCTCACACTGTGCACAGTAGGTGAGATCCTGCCTCATGCCCTCCCTCCTTCTGCCTTACGTCCTCTCCCCTGCGCCCTGACTTCCCTCTACCCCCGACCTGGGCTATAGGAGTGAAACAATGATAATTTATTGCATATTAATAAATGTATGCCAGGTTAAGTGAGAGGTGCTCAACAAACACTGTTAACTGGTAAAACTCTGTGATATGAGCATTATTTTTACCCACTTTACAGATAGGAAAACTGAGACTGAGAGAGGCTAAAAGTCTTTGCAAGGTCATGCAGGTAGAAAGTAAGTGGCAGATGGGATGTGAGCCACTGTCAGATGCCACCTCCCAGATTTAACACTGGGGTGAGGGCTGCATCTTGCAGGCCCCCACTTCCCACAGCCATCTGGGGTCCCAGTGCTCCACCACCTCTAGTCAAAAGGACTCAGTGGACCAGAGCGAAGTGTTGAAGGATCCAGAACATCAGCTCCATGTGTGAAAAATGGAGAATTTATTACCTGCAATCCTTCTTCTCATTGAACTCCTGTCATGCTGATTACCTGCTGGAACGTAGCATTTCTAATGACAGCAGTATATTCATATCACATAAATCTAATTTTGCATAAAATTTGGGAACGTTTTCTTCTCAATTTATCCAGATAAAAATACTAATCTAAAATTGAGAATCTTCTCTTTTCAATCTTATTTCTCTCCTAGATATTTTAGTCTTCTCTGAACAGAAAGGAAATTGAAAATCTGATGAGTGGGTCCGTTCATCTGTAGGACACGGGATCACTTACTATTCCAGATTAATGTATTTACTTATAACGTACCCCTCTCCATGTCTAAAAGTTATTTGAGGTGACCTACAGTAACAAATATATAGGTGCTGAGATCATTAAGACAAAGTAAAAAAGAAAAGAAAAGAAAGACCGTAGACATGGAGGGGAGCATAGGGGAGATTCTCGTGAAAGTCCTCTGTCTAGTGTACATTAATTATAATAGTAGTAACCATTACATCTGCCATTTTTCGGCTCACTCTCTTCCAGTTGCTTTCTAGACACAATTTCATTTAAGCCTCCCGATTGGCCTGCAGATAGGTGCAGTAGAAGCTCTATACATTAACCACCCAAGTGACTGTAACAAACTGGTCAACCTATGGAGATGGTCCACATAAAGAAGTAGGCCTACTGTGCAGATACAGACACGTGGTATGTGTCCAGTCTGTGAAAATTGGGTCCACTTAAGGAGGTGTTCAGTGTAGGGAGGTGGTCAACTCTGGAGGTTTTACTGTTTTAAGGTGGAGCAACAGTCCAGAGGTTATGTTTATTTGCCAAATGCCCCAACTTCTGCAAGTCCCAAAGAACACTGTCTGCCTGAGAGATGGGCTTATAGAAACTGCATAACTCTGTCCCCCAGCCTCCCAGCCCTGTTGCATCTCAGAAGATAGACCACTTGCTCCCTTCCTCTGCCCATTCTTTGGGACAAATGCATCCCCCGGGATCCCTCACTTGCCTTCCACTCTGGCCTTGCTGTTTTCCTCCTGCTTCTTGGACTACTCGATGCAAAGATCCTTCGGCCACTGGCAGCTCTGCCTCCCACCCTCTCTCCTCAGAGCTTTCCGCACAGCACTGCTACCTTCTCTTGGCCCCTGGTGCCTGACAAGGCCTTGATCTAGTCCTTAACCCACTGCATGCCCATTGCCTGCCAACCATCCTCCTTTCTGCAAGGGCACCAGCTCCCCACAGTTGCCCCTAGGTCATTTGTTTATTGCAAAAGACCCATGAATATGTATCAAGTGACTGAATAAATCACTAAGGGATGGAAAGATTAATGGATGACTGTGAGAAGCCATAGGCATGTCACACATCCAAGGTCACTCCCTTAGAAGTTCAGAACCCAAGTTTGCCAGTCTCCAAAGCTTGGGCTCTGTGACTTCCCGGGCTACACACAAACCTCCTGGAGCTCCAAGTGTATTGTCCAGCCTCAGCCATCCATCCTGGATTCTTAGGGGATGGTGCCCCCACACCCACCCCCAGAGTGGTGCAGTGGTGCAGCTCTGCCACATCCACATTTTGCAAAGGCTGCTGGGCAGCAGAAAAGTCTAATCACTGCAATTTCAGAAGGTTGGATATGCCCTGGTGTCTTCAACCAGGAATCTTGCTAAGGCACCGCAGGCCCAACCCCTATGGAAGGCCACAGGGCTTGGAGCAGAATCAAACTCAACTCCCTTCACAAGTCATGGCAGCTTTCTACCCTGGAAGGCAATGACGGAATATTCCATGAGAGTCACACTTGGCTTCCTTATAATGCCCATTCAATAGATTGTTTTGATGGAAACATCACAAATCCATTTTGTGAAAAGCCAATGATATTTGCACCCAGGAATTCAATAATAGGACATGAAACTCAGGGAAAGAAATAATCAAATTGTCCACCCAGAGTGGAGTTAAAATTGTCATAAACATTGATCCTTCATTGCAGGGAATAGGAATAATAAACAGTTGCTGAAATTGCATAGCCGCGGAGATTTCATTCTCTAATTGTCAAAAAGCATTAAACACCAACTATTTATTTCGCAACAGAGGAAGCAAAAACAGATTTCAGTGCATCCCTTTGGCAGAGGTTGTCCCTAATTGTCATGCATAGATTGCAACAGAGGTTACTGAGAAAAATTGTTTGCATTTATTAATCAAAAGGAGTCAAAGGCACACAAAGATATCATAAAGACTCCCTTGTGCTGGGGGGAGGCTGACAACCAACATTCCTGATGAAGTGTTTGCAGAGTGTTTGCAATCTGTTCAAAGCCTTTTTTCTTTGCAGGTGCAAACCTTTCTATCCGAAACATCAAAGAAACAATTGAAAATTAAACAGAGTAAACATGGAGATACAGGTTTCAATCTTCCATTTTTTAACACAATGGGAGAGGTATAATTAATTTCAAAGCAGTATTTGTGTTTTTTAAAAACTCATTTGCGCACATTAACATTTCATTACTTGTGTATTAAGCACTGTTGCTCCTTTCCCCCTCTCTTTTGCCCCCCCCCCTTTTTTTTTTAAATTAGAAAGTTGAACTACTCCTGAGATGCCTTTTACTCCAAAGCATCCATGCATAGATAATTATCTTGCTCAACCTGTTTGATCAGTAGAATAAGTCAGAACTGCTTGGATAAAATCAGGCAGCAGAAAATAGATTAAGGGAGAAAGAATTCCTTTCTGGTGACAGCAAGAACTTCAGAAGCAAATATAGCCTCACTAAATTTTGCTGTAGGGTGTTTAGTATATCCATGGTAGGTAACTTTTAATACGTTGATTTTCTTTAATTGTTTTCCCCATTCAGTTTTAAATTCTTCTCCACCCAAAATAAATTAAATTAAAATATAAGCAGCACATCTTGCTTTGTCACCTGAACTTTAGAAGCATGTTTTTCTATATTTTGTTTTTAAGCCCTATCTGGTTTTTGAAGATTATATGCAACCGGCCAGATTTCCTGCATCATCTGTGTTAGGTACTTCCTCTCTGGAGATATATTAATTTTATACATCCTGGACAGGAGACCAAGTCTGTCAAGCAGTATACAAGGTCATTCACCTTCATAAAAATACAACCCTTCACTGTGCTCCATGAAATGTCACCATTTAACACAAATTCTGTGATCGTTAATATTTTTTAGTAAATAAGAGTAATATCAGAGATACTACTCTTGATTAGAAATATTTATTAAGAGATAACAAATCATTAATTTGTCCATTATTCAAGTATAATGTATAATGTATATAATTATTCTATTTGTGTTTGAAATCCTTAATTTATGCAGCATTAGCAGGTAGGGAATATTTGCTAGAGAA
This sequence comes from Loris lydekkerianus, assembly GCA_963574355.1. Classification (NCBI taxonomy): domain Eukaryota; kingdom Metazoa; phylum Chordata; class Mammalia; order Primates; family Lorisidae; genus Loris; species Loris lydekkerianus. Next base: position 41,450 of record CAUYPK010096295.1, read on the forward strand.
AATTCAGGATGGGAGACCAACTGGGTCTCACCCCTGTTATTGATGGACCGTCCCACACACCCCTCCTGGGAGAGCTGGATTTGGTGCCAGCTCTGGGCACATCAGGTACAACAGGACATGATGGGACCCACCAATTTTGTAAGTGCTCATCAAAGACCTATTCTTGTCCAGCATCATCAGTCTTTGTAACAAGGGGGACACCACGGCAATGAAATGTGCTCACAAGGCGTGGTGGCTCACACCTGTAATCCTCCACCCTGGGAGGTCAAGGGAGGTGGATGGCTTGAACTCAGGAATTAGAAACCAGCCTGGGTAAGAGCAAGACCCCGTCTCTAAAAATAGCTGGGGGTTGTGGGGCGCCTGTAGTTCCAGCTACTTGGGAGGGTGAGGAAAGAGGATCGCCTGAGCCCAAGAGTTTGAGGTTGCTGTGACCTACGATACTACAGCACTCTACCAGAGCAACAGAGTGAGACTCTATGGAAGGAAAGAAGGAAAGAAGGAAGGGAGGGAGGGAGGGAGCGAGGGAGGGAAGAAAGGAAGCAGAGAAGGAGGGGGGAAGTAAGGAGGGGAGGGGAGGAAGGAAGGGTTCACAAATACCGCACCATCACCCCTTCTTGGGGCAGTGCTTCCTTCCAAAACTAAGACTGTTTAAACAATGATTTATTTTTAAATTGCCCTTGACTGTTGCAGGGTGTTTTGAAGTACTATATCAGGAATGTCATAAATATTTTATTTGAGTGACTTTGAGGCCGTGAAACTGGACTGCTATTGTGTCCCCCAACTCAGTGCTGAAAATGATAGGAGGAATTAATATTGCAAATTACTCTACCAAGTGTCATAAAACTAAGAACCGCTAAGATAGCCCACACATTGCCTGGTCCAGCGGCCACAGGCTTGGCGGGACGCAGAGGAGCACCTGCAGCTGTGGTGCCTCTGCCTTGGAATTCGGGCTGCGCTTGGATCCTTCTGCTCCTGCCCTTTTGCTGCGTCTCCACTAGGGGAATCCTAAAAAGCTGCGAGAGGGTTAGTTAGCAGCTTAGCAGAATTGTTTGTTAACCTTCCATCCCACAGGACAGAGAAGAAAGTCTCAATTAATGATTAGTCCATCTTGTCCTGGTTTTAAATCCGATCACTCTATATTTTAGTCGAAAATTGCTCATTAAACTCACATGGGAAGTGAAGGTGTTTGGCCCATAAGCGAGAATAGGGAACTCTTGGGCTTTCCACCTTTTTTGAGATGGGCAGTGGGTGTGAGGATTTTTTTTTTTTTTAATCAGAAATGAGGTCTGTGTGGTATTAAAAAATGCCCTCTCTGTTCGTCTGTGGCCCCAGCTGTCCATGGGTGATTTCCGATGTCAAGTCCCACATTGAGAAAATCAGCAACAGCCCTGGGGAGGCCTCTGTGTTTAAAAGCTCACCTTAATCTACTTTCTGGCCACGAGCCATATTAAGTTTCCAGGTAAGGGAAAGCCAGGACTCTACAAAATCGCAGAAAAATCTGAAAGGAAAACCTATGAGGACTAATTTTCGGTGCTATGGGGTCTCCTGGGGTGTGCTCCAACTTTGTAACCTGGTGACTGCCCGGAGCCCTTGGGCTTCCCAGGCTGGGGCCCTCAGCTGCTTAGACCCATCATGTCAAGACATCAGGGGAGGTCACGTGGAAGTGCACCAGCTTAAAACTGTCCACTTCTCTCAAACAAGTAGCTGTTAAAGAAGGAGCTAAAGTTCCCCCACAATTTACTCCCTCAAGATGCCCTGAAGGTTGTATTTTGATTCTGGAGACAGTAGGCAGAGGGCACAATTTTGCAGCTGAAGGAGGCCTGCTCTGGGGAGGATGCACAGCTGGAAGGACGTTCACATCCCATGAGGCGTCCCAGACAATAGGGCGTGCAGGCTTCATGTGGCCAGTAATGGGGTTAAGTCTAGGGTAGCTGTGTTTATTTGCTAGGTCAATAATTTTAATGCCTTCTTTTCAAAGACTTCCTTCAGAGAGGAGAGAAACAGTTCCACTCAGATGCGGAATTACAGTTTCTTTGCTGTGTTTTCTTTTGAGAGCCTAAGGCCACATACCAGAAATACAAATTCTGCCTTACATGGAACACGGTGATTTCAACTGTGATGCAAACTCAAAAGTGTACAGCTTCCCAAAATTTCACATGCCGACTGAAACTCGAAACTATTAAATTCAGGGGAGATTAAAATTCTCTAAGTCAACCGAAAGAACGCAGGATTATGTTATTCCTTTTTCATGGCTCCACCGTGATTGGCTCTGTGACCAAAGGGGCCGGCATTCACACAGTCATGTATGTTATGGCAAATATTTAGTGAGTACTTACTAAGTGACAAGTCCTGAGCTAATGGCTACATGTAAGGATGAAAACACGGGGTCCTTCTTCTAAGGGCATATGCCTCGGGGCTATTCAATTACAACCAGCAGCAGTCGGACATAAGTCAATGCCTGGTGTGCTGGATAAAGGGTGGTGAACAGGATGGGCCACTCCTGTCTTTCTGGGCATCATGAGATGCTGACACGAAACAAAGGATTATTCTGTTATTTAATGACTATGTTGCCAGTGCTGTGAGCCCGGGGACAGGGCGCCAATTCACACACGAGGAGCTAGGGCAGATTCATGAGGAAGTGATACCCACCCACACATGCCAGCAAATCAAGGCCCCTGGAGGAAAAAAAGTTTTTTAAAGAAATGTATTTGTGATATGTATTTTTTAAAGCATCAAAGTGGTCAAATTGTGTGAAAAATCAGACTTTACTTTTTTTGGTGGTTTAATATCATCTGTGTGTTGTATTACATTTTGCAGAGAGGAGCGATCAGCATTCCAGTGCGTTAGCTTCTAGAAGTCTCTCTGGGCTCAGCGCCTGTAGCTTAGCAGTTAGGGCACCAGCCAAATACACCGGGCTGGCGAGTTAGAACCAGCCTGGGCCTGCCAAACAACAATGACAACTGCAACCAAAAAATAGTCCTGTGTTGTGGCAGGCGCCTGTCGTCCCAGCTACTTGGGAGGCTCAGGCAAGAGAATCGCTTAAGCCCAAGAGTTGGAGGTTGCTGTGAGCTGTGACGCCATGGCACTCTACCAAGGGCAACATAGTGAGACTCTGTCTCAAAAAAAAAAAAAAAAGTCTCTCTGGCTCTGGGCTGGTCCTAGGGAGGGGGGAGGAGGCCCTGCCACACCACCAGGGCCAACTCTGAGAAGTAACCTAAGAAGAGCTGGGGGTGTGATCAGACCTGCATTCAGGATTATTCTCTCTTCCATCAGTTAGGGGAGGAGGGCGGGAGGGTTGAGGAGATGTAGGGCTCCTTCCCAGCCTAGATCCCTTGGCCAATCCCCGTCACTCGCCTGCTTCCTGACTACCTGGGCAGTCACAGACAGGACAGCTCCCAACAGCTGAAATGCACCAGAGAATAGGGTTCCATCCTCAAAACCAGCTCCTAACAAACACTGCCTGACACGCCTTCTCACCTTCCTTTTTCAGGTCACAGTGATGATTGCACACTTTCCTTGTCTTCTCATGCCCTCAGGGCTCCCTCTCTGCTCCCTGCCAGCAACTCCCCACTCACTGCCCCACAGGCCTCTGACCTCAGACACCATCACTCTCCCTCCTGGGACCTCACTCTGGCCCTGCTGCTTTTCCTTCTGTTCCCGGATGCATTACGCTCAGACTGGCCTCCTAACACCCTGAGAGAAAAGACGCCCCACATTCCTACCAATCAGTGCACCAGGGCCGCGCCCACCTTGCACTCTGAGCTTCCTCCCTCTAGACCGTGGCATGGCCCTGCTCCACGGCCCTCCTCCTCGTGTGATGGAGCCTGGCCACGCGTGCCTGCCACAGTTACAGTACACTGTCCTGTCTGTAGTCTCTCTCCCCTCTCCCGTGGCACCTCCATGAGCATCTAAACATGTTCCAGTATGTTCCATGACTGTACAGATCCTCTGCCCTGCGCCTGTCCCATTAAAGCTTCCTGAACGTGCTGAGACACACGCCTGCTGCCCCTCAAGTCCTCCTCTCTCCTCTTCCATTAATGCTACACTTGTCAAGGTCACCAATGCCCCCAAACTGTCCTCCACGGTGGTTTTTTTCCGCTTCCATCCCATTTGACTGTTTAAGTAGCATTTGAGAGTTAACTACTCTCTCGTCAAAAGCATTTCCTTCGTCTCCTTTGGGTTTCGAGGTCACCTCAGTCGCCACTGGCTTCCTGGCATCTCCCTGGCCAGCTCCTCCTCCTCTACCAGAATCTGTCTGTGGGCTCCAGTCCCGGCAGGCTCTCTTCCTTGTCTCACTCCTTGGTTTATTTCATCTAGTTCCATGGCTTTAAATGTGACCTACAGGCTGACGAGGCACCAGCATTAGATGTCTAGTCCTGTGCTCTCTCCTGGGCTCCCAACTCCTGTGGGCAGCGCTTTACCTGTCCTCGCTGGGCGCCAAGGACTGAACAGAGCCCTGCCCCACTCTTGATTCTGTACCCGCCCTTCCCCCACTGACGTGCTCCTTCACATCTTAGGGACAAACACGTGGGTTTCTCTCCAGCCTTTCCTACTGTGGGGAATTCCTCTGCCACTGCCACTGGCTCAAGCCACACCTGAGTCACCCACTATTCTTTCTTCACCTGCTGTTCCCACAAAGATGACTCTACCTTCAAACTATATCCTGAGCCCCTCCACGTCACCCCATCTTGTTGCTTCCACCGAGTCCAAGCTACGTTCATTCTGACCTAGATCAGAGCAACAGCCTCCTAACCGGGCCTCCAGCATCCATGGCCTCCCGCGTCCATCTGCCCTAGCGGTGTGTCGGGACACAGCGGCTGGAGTGATCTTTAAAAACACCAGTCTTCCCAGGTCATCAATGTGTGGTAAACCCTTCCCCAAACTAAGCTCCAGTATTCCAGGAATAAAATCCAAGCTGCTACCTCTCCCCCACATCTTCGACTTAAGCTACCAACACTGACTCCTTTGCTGGCCTTACTCTGGCCATGCTGGTCTATCTTCTGTCCCTCAAATGTGTCAGGCTCTTTGCTGTCTCAGGGCTCTGCAGTTCCCTCCACTGGGAATGCTCAGCTCCAGGGTCCCAGGGCTGGATCCTTCTGGCAGCTCCCCTTGCCCCCTCTTCCCTAAGGCTATCCCCATTAACCTACCTGCTCCCACCTCCCAATCTCCCACACAGTGCCTGGCTCTATTGTACTCCTTTCCCTGTCCCACATCCTCTTGCTAATTAGTTTCCTTTACATTCTATGGTTGTCTCATCCCTCCTCTACCAGAACACATGCTTCCAGAGTGGAGATCTGGTTTGTTTTATTCACAGCAAGGTCCCCTGACCAGAACAGTGCCTGGCATACGGTAAGCACTCAAAAAACAAAACAAAACAAACCAAAAAAAAAAAAAAAACCAAACAACTATTTGTTCACTAACAGATGAGTTCAACAGAAACCTAAATAATGGTTGTACAATAATTATACCTTAAACGACTCCAGCATGGGGAGGTGCAGCCCATGCCCTGTGCCCGGGTGAGGAAAGGTCCTCAGACCCATTCTGGCCCTGACTCCCAGCCGTGAGCCTGTTCTCTCACACTAGCTTCTCAATGACTCTGGGGTGCACATATTGCTATTCCCATTTTGCAGATGAGGAAACTGATGCCCACAGACATGGGTGTGACTTGCCTGGGGTCGCACAAGGAGCAGCAGAGATGGACACTGGCTTAGCTACACTGATTGTTCAATTCTGAGTTGACATGCAGAACCCAGAAATGTGGTCAAACACTATTCTGCGTGTTTCTGAGAAGACGCGTTTTGGATGAGGTGAATTTTTAACTTGGTGGACTTTGAGTAAAGCGGATCGCCCTTCATGCAGTGGGCGGTTCCTCTCCTCAGCTGACTGCCTGAGTGGGAAGGGTCCGGCCGGCGGGCTGCCTTGGACTGGACCACAACACTTTCCTGCCCAACACACCACATTTGGGGCTCTCTCTGGGTTGTTTCTCTGGAGAACCTTGAGAAGGAAATCAGATTTAAAGTGTATTTTTTAGAACTTCAGAACCTATATTCTTTCCACTGGCCTGCGGTGCTTCCCAGATATAAAGGGGAGAAGCTGGGACACCGGGAAAGGAGAGATAAAGATTTGCAGAAGCCCAAATAAGGAGTGAATCTGCCTGTCTGCCACCCTGCCAGCAGCGGTGCAGGGACAACGCCACCCTTTAAGGGACCCAATAGGCGGGGTCACTTCCAGACAAGAGAACCCCGGGGCCACCTAAGGGCTGATGGTGACAAGACAAGGGTGATTTCTGGCAGGTGTGCAAGTGGGTGAAAGAAACCCTGCCCAAACCCTGAATGTTTCAAAGGTCCAAATGACAAGCTGACAAAATCTAGCATCAAGATACTTTAGGATTTTCCAGGGCAGTAGCTCAGGACGCTCACCCTGAGATAAGGCCTGATCCTAGGACAGGCAAAAGGGGGCTTGAAGGAAACTGCTGTTGCCCAAACTCCCACCATGTATCTGTGACAATATGGCCCAGAGAGGCATTTTGTTGAGAAGTTTGGAGAATTTAATCCAATTAGTAATTCAAGTCCTCAACGTGCCGTTGCGTCCAAACATGCTTTTAAATGGCCGTGTTTTTCAATAGAAAGATGAAAAACAGGGATATTTTATTAAATATTTATCTCATTAATAAACACAAGATAATCATTGTTTTTTATTTTGAATTAACTTTTCCATTTGGGTTCAGTTCACATTTCACAGACGTATTCTTTTCTGTGGATGTGAGAGGACTTAATTACAAAAGCACAATTGGGCTTCCACTCTGTGCGAGAGTGAAGCAAATGAAATTGCTTCCCCCACCCGTGGCTGTTGCTATGAAGACGCACAATTGAATATGACAGTTCTCTGCTACCCAGGAATTGTTTTTGGATGAAGTTTGGGGATTAAATGCAATTATACCACAGTAAATTCTCCATGACCATTCACGGTCAAGGACTCATTTTAAAAAATAAAACGAAAGCCTAACTACAGAATAAATGGAACTTCAATAACAGACGTCCTCACCCCTCTGTTACATCAGTATAACAGAGACAGTGTCACATCAGAAATCAGTGCAGTGGAACCAGAATGTGCGGCAGGAGGCCACGAGCCAGCCTGCTAATTCAGTCTGTGGGGGCGTCTGCGCCGCGAGGCGTCTTTCTGTACCTTCTTTGCTGTGTCCCAAATATTCACTGTTCTTCCTGACCAGGTAGTTCTTTCTCCTCTACTATGCGGCCAGACGAGGGGAGGCTGATGAACATGGCGCCCACAAATCTGAACCACGCGGCCCTGTGGATGGAGGATGCTGCTCTCTCCTTGTGCATTCCCGGGTTCTTGACATTTGGGGCTGCAGGTGGTTCCCCCAGCACCGACTGAGGCCCCGGAATGCTGCCTAAGCCTCGCAGGCTGTGCCCTGGACAGTGGCATTGGGCACGTGGGGGACAAAACTCAGACAGGGCAGCCTGCAGTTGTGGGAGGTGCTCACATGTTCTGCCTTCCAAAGCAAGCCCCGCGGAAGCAGGGGTACATGCAGCTGCTGCAGGCCTCTGGGTCCCACCTCGCATCTCCTTACGTCCACCGACCCCAGGAAGGGTCCTTCCTGGCACCCAGCCTCAGAGCCCTCTGTACCTGGGTAGCCCCTGAACTTATGCCACCGCTGAGCTCGGCCCTCCTCACTGGTCAGCTCGGGCTCTCTGATTAGCTTCTTCTGGATTTTCCCTCCCCTGGCTCCTCACTCTAGGCTGCCAAGTCCACCCATTTGCCCATCAACCTCTTGCTAAACTCCTTCTGCAGGGTCTACATCGTGCCCTAATTCAGCCTGGGGCTCATGGTCAGATCTTCTGGAACAAGTGACTGCTGCCTGCCTGACGTCTAATTTGTCTCTGCCTGATCCTATCACCCTTGGCTGGACAAGGCTTCAGACTCCAAGCTGGGGGTGAGTGCTTGGAGTGAGACCCACTGTTGGGTTGCCTGACAGTTCTCTTTGAGAATCCCCTCCCTCCCCTCGGTGATGACTGGGACCCACGTGACACCTCACTCTGGGAAGTGAGTGAGTCTCCCTCCGGCCGCCCGTCCCATCTCTGATGAGTGTCCCTGGAGAAATATTTCAGGAAAGAATTTTTTTCTGATCACTACAAGCGACGATCAAAGAAAACTAATTCCACTGGGTTTGTTACAACAACATCAGTGAAAGAGCCAGGAATATAGTCTCGGAAGGGGCATAAAGTGTGCTACAAAGGCCACTGCAGAATTAATGAATCTCGTGTCTCTTACACAGTGCTCTCCAAACGAGGCACACGTGTGTAATTATTCCTCACATCATCATAAAGTAGGGAGTGGGCAGATGCTAGTTGCTTCTTGTAAATAAGGGAACAAGAAAAAAGCCAAACAATTTTTCCAAAGGAAACCACCACTAGAAAATCGAATGAAAACCCAGTAATCTCAAAACCCAGTTGTGATGCAGCTAAAATGTCAATATAAATCTCCATTTCAAATGTCCACTAATCTAAGACAATCACTTGGTGTATCTGTTTTACAGTTTATGGCTCAGAGAACCCCAGCACTTCCCCAAGTTCAAACCAGTTTATGAGTCACAGGAGAAAACCTGTGTAATTACTTGCAAATGGCAACATGGTCCGGTGAGTAAGGACGAGCACAAAACCAGCATCCTGTTGCTTCTGTTCAATCCCAGTTCTGCCAATATTTTGCCCAGCTCTTTGGAAGGTTAAATTAGTAGACAGCTAAAAAGCTGCCCATGTGTCCAGTACGTCCTCTGTAGATGCGGAGTACGCCCCCAGCAGCTCTTAGTGTCCCTCTCACATTTCACCCCAAGGTGGAATGAGTTACCCACCCTTGTTATTTATCATAATAGACTCAAAAGGTGTGAATTTTAAAAAATCATATGTATCCTCAAAATTAGGTAAGTTGAATACATGTAGCAGAATGGTTAAGCAAATTCTAAAAGCAATGGAATATTCTGAAGGGGTCACAGACTCAAATGCCTCCGGACAGGTAACAGGAATGTGAGGAGTGCCCTAGTACAATAGGAAACACATTTTTTAAGCAATATTGGCTAAACAAAGTGTGCCGTTAGGCAGTGTTCAGTGGATGCCAGTTTACGATGAATTTTCTCTGATATATTCACTCGTACCTTCTTAGTATCTTCATGGAGTCATTGCCTCTCTTCCACACAAACAAAAGTTTTAAATAATACGCACACAGATTTTATCCTATCTGCAGGTGTTCTTTTGCTTTTATAGTCCAAATGAATCTAAAACTGATTCTAGGCTGCAGGTGAGTTCACAGAATCGACCCCCTTTTGTTTAGGGGACTCCAGTTACTCCAATAATTCCTCAGCCTGCAATTGGGGAGACGCATTTCTGCTTATTTACGTAAATCTAATTTGTGTTCTTGGGAATCTGGATTTTCATTTGCCCGCTTTTCTCGATCAGAGTAGAAATTCCTCAAGTGTAAGGACCGTATTTCTGCTCAGCCTAATAATCAAACATATCTATTAAGTACTTCACGGCATCCAGTGTTGAGCTAGGCAAACATGAAGAGATTCCAAAGCTCAGCCTGGCCTCTCATCCCTGAGGTCTCTGGAAGCCTCTCGCTCGAGGAAATGCTTACTGAGCTGTGAATGTCTCTGCTGAACACTGCTGTGCTCTATCTAAGTGCTTTGTACATCTGTTATTGCGTTTAATCCTACCCAAACCCCACAAGGCCATTCCTGTTACTAGGCCCATTGTACAGATGGGAAACCAGGCAGAGAGAGATAAATGCCTTGCCCAGGTGACACAGTGCCCAGTGCAGGCTAGTGTCTGCCCTGTACAGATGACGCTGTGTGCACGGTGGGCCCCTACAGCTGGAGCACTCGCAGAGTCCTGCTCAGCCCTGCTCACTTCCAACACAGGAAACTCCCCATCACCCCAGCTTCCAATGTTCAGACCCATGTGATAATGATAAAAGAGCAGGGTTTATTGGGTTTAGGGATCTAATTCTCATTCTTTCTCCTGCCCCAAAGACCTAGACTTAGTCAGGAAAAAAAAAAAAAAAAAAAAAAAAAAAAATATATATATATATATATATATATATATATATATGTTTAAGTGAACTCCATAGTACTGGGAAGAAAAAAAAAACTGTTAGTAGTTTTCTGGGTAAAAGAAAGCCGCTGGGATAGGCTTTGTGGAGAGGAAACCATGGCAGAAAGAGAAGTTTTTGAGGAATCTGCAGATCAAGTAGATACGCGTGTAAGTGAGGCCATGAGATACTGGATTAGCACAATTTATAAACTTGATCTAATAATTCTAATATAGAACTTCCTAAATCCAAACAGAGAACACACGTTCAAACACCCATAAAGAATTTACAAAACCAGAACATGAATAATGCTGAAATAAGATCTTCACAAATCAATTCGAAGAAGCAGAAATCTTACTGGCCACCTTTGCCACCCTTACTGCACTAAGCTTTAAAACTAGCAATAAAGGATTTAAAAAGAAAACATTTCAGAAATGGAGGTAAAAATACATTCTTTTAATTTGTTCCATATTAGGTCTGATTATTATTTAGAAATGAATGAGGAATGCCTTCCATTTAAATAGTAGCAAAGAGGTAAGGAGGAGCAGTTTTACTCCTTGGGTGGGGACTGAAGATGGGATGGACAGAGGCACCATTTAGAAGGAGAGAACTCAGCACTGGAGCTGACGGTCCCCTTCCTGCAGCCACTGGCTGGGGTCCAGCTTTGCTTGAGCAGGAATTTGTCTGTCTGGCCCACCACTGGATCCCAGCACCTGCCCCTGACCCACGCCCAAACTGAGGGCTTCATGTTTTTATGAACATCTGTATTTAGTCCTGTCCTCTGGATGTCTGATCCCAACCAGTGAGTCTACTGACACTTGCAATCCTTTCCTATCTCTAACAAGTGTTATATCTGCCAAGCTTTGGGAGATAATTACCATCTTTCCACTACATATAGGGTGTCCATGAAGTTCATGTGCAATTTAACATTTATACGCCTTTCATGTAAGTAATCTGGCTTTGACCCTTACAATTGTTATTCCCATTTTTCAGATGCTGAAACTGAGGCCCAGGGTGTCCAAGGTCACAACAGGCAAATGGCAGAGTGAAGATCTGGGCTGTGCTATTCTAAATGGAAATCAAAGCATCTATGGAAGTAAGTAAATATGCAAACATTTATCGAGTGCCTTCCAAATGCTAAGCACTGTGCTTGGTGCTTTTAAAATAAGTATGACCTTATTTTGTCCTCACAAGAACTTTGCAAGCATAGTTATAATCTAAATCCATCTCTATACCAGTGAGGAAACCAGGTGGGAATCTGCTAAGGCCACACAGGCAACAAGTGGAGGAACTGGGATTTGAAGACGGGTTCTAGGTCAGGTTCATCTTCTTTTTCCAAAACACATGGCGCCTCATCTGACCCCATGGTCTCAACTTTACCACCATCAGAGCACCAATAAGTCAACATTTCTTTTTTCTTTCTTTCTTTCTTTCTTTCTTTCTTTCTTTCTTTCTTTCTTTCTTTCTTTTCTTTTCTTTTTTTTTTTTTTTGAGACAGTCTCCCTCTATCAGCCTTGGTAGAGTACTGTAGCATCACAGCTCACAGCAACCTCAACCTCCGGGGCTCAAGTGATCCTCTGGCCTCAGCCTCCTGAGTAGAAGGGACTACAGGCACCTGCCACAAGGCTTGGCTAGTTTTTAGACAGAGTCTTGCTTTCCTTCAGGCTGGTCTGGAACTCCTGAGCTCAAGCTATCCACCTGCCACGGCCTCTCAGCGTGAGCCACTGAGACCCACCCATAAGTAAACATTTCACTGCCCTTTAATCCTAACTTGCATCTTCTCTTGAGGATGCTGCTGCTTTTGTCATTTAAATGTGATACTTTATGAAACTAACTAAGCTAAGGAACTGTTTGAGAAAGCGAAACGCTATTGATTGCTTAATAGCTGTGCATAAATCACCCTGGGACACAAATCATCCGTGCTCTGTAAAGAGCAGGAGCCTAGTATCTGGGAGCAGCCAAACAAATGAGGACGCCGTGCACATTAAAATCCAGCAGGAAAGACCCACGATGAAGGGGGTTTATAAATACTTCATAGGCTCAGGAGAAATTTGTTCCATAGTTCTAGCTTTTATAAGCATCACGATCAATTATTTTTAAGAGAATATCTAGAAAAGAGGCTTAAATTCTTATCGGTAATCACGAGCATGTTATAAAAGCACAAATCATCCGGACTAATTTTATGTGAGCCATAGTCCAAGAGATATCAATGTATTGATTTACGAAGTAGGTTTGAATACAGAAGCAATTCTTGGATACCTTCATACAGCAAAATGAATAGCTCTAATTATTGAGTGCGACACCCACTCTGTGTTTGCTGCAAACCTTATAGCAATAAATTTTAAAGCTACATCGTGCTCTATATTTTATAAGTATTCTGAAATTGGGATAAATGTTCACCCACACACAAAATAAGGAATAAACTCTGTGTGCCCATTTTTCAGAGAGAAATGAAAATACTGAAGAATTTATGTTGGGACATATAACAGGTTGATAAGGGGACTCATTTATTTATTCTTTTATTCACTCTCATTTTCAAGGAGCATTTGTGGAGTAGCTACTAGGTACCTTCACACTATTTGGGGGAAGGAGATGAGATTTAGATAAAGGAGAGGCAGTACAATTATTGATTTATTGATTAGTATCCCTTTAAAAAACTTTATTTAGGTATAATTGACAGGCAATAAACGGTACGTGTTTAACATATACAATTTGATAAATTTTGCTGTGAATTCATCATCACAATTAAGATAATAAACATATTCATCATCCCCAAACTCTCCTCATGCCCCTTTATAATCCTCTCCAGCCCCTCTCTGCATATTCCTCCCTCCCCCACCCGATTCCCCAGGCAACCACTGATCTATTTCTGTCATTGTAGATTAGTGTGTATTTTGTAGAATTTCATATAATTGGAACCACATGATACGCTCTTTTTTCCCCCCTGGCTTCCTTAACTCAGGATAATTATTTTGAGATTCAACCACATTGTTGTATGTATCAATAGTTTATTCCTTTTATTTCTGAAAACCATGAGACTTTACCACGGTTTATTTACACATTCACTGGCTGACAGACATTTCCAGTCTGGGACTATTACAAATAAAGCTGTGGTGAACGTTTGCATACAGGTCTTCATGTGGATTTAAGTTTTTGTTTCTTTGGGGCAAATACCTAGCAGTATTGCAAGTGTTCATTTTAGGTGTCAGTTTGATCAAGGAATATCTAGAAACCTGGTAGAGCATTATTTTTGCACTAGAGGAGAATAGCACGTGAGCCTTTAGCAGATGGGGAAGATCCACCCTCAGTTTGATGGGCATCTGAAGAGCTGGGACCCAGAGAGAATGAAAACAGAAGGGGGGGTTTGTCCAGCTCTCAAGCTGGGGTCACTCTTGCTCTCCTGTCCTTGGACAAACACTAGGCTCCCAACCTTTGGATCCCTGGACTTACACCTGCACCTGCCCATATCTCCCCAGTCTGAGAACCAACCATCTCACGCCTTTGACCTTGGATTGAGAGTTACACTGTCCACTTCTCTGGTCCTAAGACCTTCAGACTTGGGCTGAACTGCTCTATCAGCATCTCAGGGTCGCCAGCTTGCAGACGAGCAGTTAGAGGTCTTCTCATCCTCCATAATCATCTGAGGATTCCCCAGTACACTCTCTCATTATCTACATCCATCTATCTGTCTATCTATCTATCTATCTATCTATCATCTATCCATCTATCTACTATTTGTCTATCTCATTACCTGTTTATCATCTATCTATCTATCTATCTATCTATCTATCAATCATCTATCTCCTCTCTGTTCTGTCTTTCTGGAGAACCTTAAATGCAGTGCTGACTTGTAAAGTACGTACATGTCTAACTTTGAGAGAAACTGATCTGCTTTTCCAAACGGGCTGCACCATGTTACATTCCTCCCCAGCAGTGAGAGTTCCAGTTGCTCCTCATTCTCTCTACCACTTCTTATGGTTGGTCTTTACATTTTAGACATATGTGATTTGCAAATATTTCCTTCAAGTCCTACCTCATCTTTTCATTCTCTTAACAATGTCTTTTGAAGAGTAGAAAGAAACACATAGTTGGATCTTGTGTTAGTTTTCTAAATCCAGTGAGATAGTCTTTACCTTCTGGAATGTTTAACCCATTCACATTGAAGTAATTATTGATGTGGTTGGATTTACATCTGCCATTCTGCTATTTGTTATTTATTCATTTTTTTGAGACAGAGTCTCAAGCTTTTATCCTAGGTAGAGTGCCAGGGTGTCACAGTTCACAGCAACCTCAAACTCTTGGGCTTAAGCAATTCTCTTCCCTCAGCCTCCCAAGTAGCTGGGACTACAGGTGCCCTTCACAATGCCTGGCTATTTTTTAGTTGTAGTTGTCTTTGTTGTTTGGCAGGTCCGGGCTGGATTCGAACCTGCCAGCTCTGGTGAATGGTGCCTTAGCTGCTTGAGCTACAGGCGCCGAGCCTATTGTGTTCTTTCATATTAAATAGATATTTGCTAGTAGACTACATTAATTCCTTTGTTGATTTTTAAACTGCTTTTGAGTTTTGGTTGCTCTGAGTATTGCAATGTGCATCTTAATTTATCATAATCTACTTCAGATTAATACTAATTACTTCATGAAAATAGAGAAACTTTTTTCCAATATAGCTCCATGCCTTCCTCCCTTTTCTGTGCTATTGTTTGCACATATATTTCATCTGTATATATTATGGACCCAACAATACAGTTTTATAATTTTTGCTTTTTATAATTTTATGTCTTTGAAAGAAGTAAAGAAAGAAAAAGAAAAATGCATGTATGGAGTCTTGTATATTGACCCATGTATTTATCATGCTGGTATTCTTCCATTCTTCCTGTGGATGAAGTTACCATCTGGGATCATTTCCTTCTTTCAATATACCTGCATTCCCTTCCTCTTTCACTTTGCTATCATTGTCAAGTTAACAGGAAACCATCCCCCCCGCCCCCCAATTCTGTAAAGTAATTTAAAGAGGTTTATTCTGAGCTAATATGAGAGTCCATGGCACAGGGATCAGCAAATCCAAGAAGTCTTGAGTTAGTGTTCTTGAGGTGTTCTAGTTATAGTTTGGTTTTATGCAATTTAGATTACAGATAAAACCATACATAATAAATGAAAGGCATATATTGGTTTGGCCCCAAAAAGTGAGACTTCTCAAAGTAGAGGTATACAGTTTATAGGTGGGTTCAGATATATTTTTTTTATATGTAATTGTTTAAAGAAATAAAGCTTTATCTGAAGACTTGCAGTCTGTAGAAAGGAATGCTTGAGTATAGGGGATTTATGAATCAGAGAGCAAGGCATAACGTACAAATCTGAAGTGATCTGAAGAGCAAACTGATGGCCTATAGGCATGACTTCACCTTTGTACCACACGCCCTTTGTTGCAGTTTACGATTAGCCTAAACTCTAAAAAGGAGGGGGTATAAGGAGATGTGTCCGACCTTCCTTCCCTTCATCTACTCTTCATGGCCAAGAACTCAGCTTTAAACTTTTCTGAGGTCCCCTTGGCCAAGAAGGGGTCAGTGGTGGTGAGGGCTTATGATTTTCTTTTACCATCGTTTACATCACATGTAATGTTGTCAGCTCAACAATACAGTTTTATAATTGTTGCTTATGCAATTATCATCAGTCAATTACTGAAAGAAAGAGAAAATATGCATTTATACCATCTGTAACAATTACCTATATAATTGCTTTTACTGTTGTTTTTTATATCTTTGTGTGAATTTGAGCTATCGTTTATTACCATTTCCTTTTAGTCCGGAGAACTTCCTTTAGTATTTCTTGAGCATAGATTTTTTTCTGTATTCTGTTCCAAATAAAGTCAGCCCTTCTGCTACACCCTGGAAGACCTCCCAAACCATGGAAGGAGGGGGTGGGAGTGGCGTGGCTAAAATTCCACAGGCTCCCACTGTTTCCTCCAAGCCCCAGTAATTTAAATAATAATAATAGTAATAACCACTTCTCAATTACTTGTTTGCCTTTGGTCAGACTCTGGAGTCATTCTGGAATGATTATTTTTCTACCAGTTCATCCAGTCCTATGTTGCTTTTTTAGAGAGAGGATTTGTTGTCACTCTTCATTTACCCTATCATTTCTCAAGTCTTTGCGTACACAGGATCAACAAGAAGCTTGGTGCTGGGAGGAGCAGGAGCTGGCCAGCAACAGGAGGGGAGTGATCTTGTTGGATCTCACCTGAGGACAAAAATGTGCAACACTTTTCAAGAGGAAGAATTTGCAGGGTTCAGGTGCTCTGTGGGATGTTGGGCAGACATCCCTTAAAGACCCAATTTTAAACTCATTTTCTGCGTTGCCATTTCTTAATCCACTGGTAAGAGGACAGAGATGCCAGCCAACTTTTGTAATACAACAGACTTGATTTTCAAGTGAACAGCTCGAATCCAGCATCTTTGAAAATCTGAAATGTTCCACTTTCCCTGCCAAGTAAAGGCATCAGGTTAAAGAAAAATCAACATTTTCAGAAAATCTTTTTCGTTTTCCCATCAGGACAAAGATTTCCAGAAAGACAGAGGCAACCTTCTTTAGACATCGCATAAAGCAAACTACACTTGAGGCACAACTGCAGATGAACTCAGGGAACTGCAGCCAAATGAAATGCCACAAACCACTGTCACATTCCAAATGGTCAGTCAAAATCTGGAACAACTTGAATGTAACATAAGTCTATTATGATGAAAATAATGATCTCAGGACAAGGAGTACATAATGATTTGCCAATGTAAGTAGAAAATAAATGTTCACCCATGCCCAACTAGTAACTTTCAAGTTCTAACCGTTTTGTAGAGCTGAGATTATTACCTGGAACAGTGGGGCTACTTTAAACAGTGAAGAAGGAAACAAATAACTCATCTTCATTTAAATTTCAATACAATTGCAGAATACAGTGGTGCACTAGAAATGGGAATGATACACTGAGGGTATCTTTTTTACATTCCAGAGTATCTCACTGTTTGGGCAGAATGGTTCTCTTCCTGGAATTGTTCACAAAGCAACCTATTATATGGTGAGTGGTACCCTCTGGGCACCATTGAAATTAATATGAAAGGAACTATCAAGAATGCCAAGTGCAGTGTGTAAAACGCAGGTAGGTGGTGGAAGACAGATAAGCAGCCTAGGAGGTTTAAGTAGCAGAATCTGAAGCTGCAGAAAGATGTGTTATACAATGTACATTATAGCCAGTCATGATGGCAGAATGGGTAATGAAAAGCTCATATAGTTAAGTATTGAGACCATAAAAAAACACAAAAACCTTTGCAGCACAAGGGAACTAAATGATGGGTAAATAGACAAAGACGATAATCAGCGGGCAGGCGGAGAAAGCCTGACTTGCTTTTGCAAAATCCATCTGGTTCTGGCTACTTCACCTGCACACAGCAATGTCTCTACAGGTGGCCTATTTTAAAAGTGGGATTTACCAACCTCAGCACTACTGACATTTTGGGTCGGATAACTCTGAGTTGTGGGACTGTCCCCGTGTGACGAGGTAGGACATTTGGCTGCATCTCTCTCCTCGACCCACAGGATGCCCATTGTACCTGCTCCCCCAGTGGTGGCAACCAAAATTGTGTCCAGACAATGCCACACGTCCCCTGCAGGACAAAATCTCCTCCCTTTGAGAACCATCACCTTAAAGAAAAGCAGCAAGGATGGAGCCTGTGGCTCAAAGGAGTAGGGCGCCGGCCCCATATGCCGGAGGTGGCGGGTTCATACCCCACCCCAGCCAAAAACTGGAAATAAATAAATAAATAAATAAATAAATAAATAAAAATAAAGGAAAAAAAGAAAAGAAAAGCAGCAATATAAACTACTCCAGTGAATTACGTAGTTCATCTTCTAGTCAGAAGATGCCCTTCAAATAGCATTAGTTATAATAAAATGTCAATTTTGGCCAGAAAGTCTTACTGCATGCCACATTAACCTGGAGGTAAACTGATAGTAATTAAAAAAACAACATGTAGGAGTTCTAGAAATCTTTTTGCTGATTTCTCCCCCAATCTATCATAAAACCACCGAGAAGGGGCTTGCTTCCCTGTCCATTTATGTGGTGACTATTGCTTTCTTGAACAATGAAAGCACAGTCCGGCACCCTCCTAAGATACAGCAGCAGCACAGTAGCTCTTTCTATGCTTGAGGATATGTAAAAAGAAAGCCAGGTGTGTGTTGTTTATAAGAGAGAGGAAGAATGAGGAGGAGGACAGGAAAAAGAAGAGAAGGAGGAAGAAGGAAGGGGCAGATTTACACTCACAATGAGACCGTGAAGCAGCAGGGATGGTCTCGTGGTCATCAGGCCCATGGGAGTATGAAGGAAGCCAGGCGCTGGGGCTCCCGCCTGTAATCTGAGCACATTGGGAGGCTGAGGTAGGAGAATCGCTTGAGCTCAGGAGTTAGCGACCAGCCTGAGAACGAGTGAGACCTCCATATCTACCAAAAGAATAGAAAAGCTAGCTGGTGGGCAGCTGTAGTTCCAGCTATTCAGGAGGCTGAGGCAGGAGGATCACTTGAGCCCAAGAGTTTGAGGTTGCTGCGAGCGATGATGCCATGGCACTCCACCTGGGGCAGCAGAATGAGACTATGTCTCAAAAATTTAAAAAAGAAGTATGAAGGAGCCATTTGAGTCTTCCCTAGTAAGTCACTCTTCAGAACTGCCTGCTGGCTGCGTGGTTATTGCTGTGAGTTACAGTGGTTTCTGTTGTGCCTTTTTCTACTGGGAAACACTCCATGAGGGCAGGGATAATGCCTTGGCTGCCTTGTTCATCCTTCTATCCGTAACAGCTGACCAGGTGGCTGGTCTACGCAATCACTCGATAAATGCTTCTTGAATAAATGAGTGAGGACAGAAATGCCAATTTTCACACAATTGAGAATGTCAGCTCCTTAGCAACATGGCCTGTCTTCAACAAATTCTTGTGAGACTCATCTGAATGTAAGGTGTTTGCCTATATTGTTTGGCAGCAAAGCTGGTGTGGTTGAGGCCCAGACAGGAGGGCTGCCTGAATCCTTTGTTCAAAGGGGCAGAATGTGGTCACTGTTGGGTTTCTGGCTATGTCCTCATGCAACCGAGGGACACACACTATTCCACAATGAAGACTCGAATGAAGACATCTTGTGTGGAAAGATGATAATACATGCTTTGCAAAAGCATTTGACAGATGAGCATGGAGATTTTGTTCCTCAATATCAATGCCCTGTTACTAGAGAATTTCTGAAGTGTCACAACAGCCACCCACATGCAGGACATGACGTTACTGGCCGTGTCTAGGGAAAGGCTGTGCAAATTAAGTCATCTGAGGCATCAAGGAGCTTCTCCTCATCTTAAATGGCATTATCGCTCATATTGAAGCTTTAACAACTCATCTAAAATGAAGACTCAAAGTGTGCCAAAAAGCAGAGCTGCTGGAGGAATAATGATGTGGCTCTTGGGGAAGGCGCTGAGAGCCTGAGAACAGAGGCCCAGCACGCTGGGATCCGAGTTCAACCGGTGGAATGACAGTGCCCAGAAGCTACTGTGAATGGTAATGACAGGCAATAAAATACTCCTTTCAAAATCCGGCAAAAGATAAAGACAGTAGATTGTAGCAATGCTGCAAAAACCAACCGTTAGTAGATTAGCAGAGGCATGGCGAAAACACACAACTAAAAATTATTCCATCCTACCAGATGCTTGCAGGGAAAGTAGGCCAAGAAAGCACACCAAATCAAACAGAAGCAAGGTGTGTTTATATAATTCAGCACTTTAAAAAAAAAAAAAAAACGAGAAATGTTTTATAAAGATATTTCAAGGGTTTCTAGCTCCAATGTAAGGGGGAAAAATTGAATAGAACCTTCATTAACATGGAGAAAGAATAACGCAGAACTTCTCTACTCTCCCCACCCCCAGGGTTACCAGGAGATGTCCTACTTCCTTTGAGAATTCCAGGACGCGATCATAAAACACAACACACATGTATGCAATTTGCATTGAGTTGGTTATACAACATATGTGACAGACCTCTTAAATTAATTGGATTAAATGTTTTCAGCTACAGAAAGAAGATTCATGACTCACAGAGGCCCCAAATGAAATGTGGAGTGCAGGTAATAATTACCTGGAATTGCATTCTTGAGTCTTTGAAGATAAATTAACCAACAATGAGAATTTGATAGCTAATGTTGTAATTAGTTACAAGTATAGCACAGTGACCTATATAACTTACTATTTTTAAAAAATCTAAGATTTACACGGGTTAATAGCATAAAAGATTCTTCACTGTTACTCACGGCAGAAATGCAGTTCTATAAATGCACTAGAGTGGCCTTCTTATAATGATTGCTTAACTCTTCATCAAGAGAGAGAATTACTCAAATGAATTCTATGCTGTGAAGAGGAAAGGCTCCGATTAAACTAGTGTTCACTCATCACTACTGCATCCTACGCAGCTGGACAAACGGCACCTCCATCTGTGTTTCCATTTGTCCTCTGTGGTCAGGGATCCTCCCGCTCCCCAGTGAGGGAGTGGTGGGATGGGTGGCGGTGGTGCAGCTTTCCCAGGGCCACGTGTAGCCGTCCTTCATCACTCTCTCATCACGGGCCAGGGTTGGAGTGTCTGTCTCTAAATGACGTCCCTGTTAAAGCGTTCTTGGTGAGTTAAAAGGTACGGTCAGTCTACAGGACAAGTGCTTTTGTGTGCCCCAGGTTCTTCTGCCGGCGAGCCAGCTCGCTCTCAATCCATAACAGTTTTGCTGAATTTGGGGCGTTTGAGTGGAGCTGACCTCTAAGTCTAGAAAGGAACACATGGCCCTGGCTGGCCACTCAGGGCACAGGAGGAGGCCAGCTCAATCAGGGAACCTGTTCCCTGGGCTCTCGAGCTCAAAGGCCCACACAGTCCTGAGCTGTAGCAGTCACAGTGGTTTATGTGAGATCAACGTAAGGACACGAGAGACACAATAGTATCAATGTCATTTTAATTGTACCCTGAAGCCAATTCTATTTGAAAAAAAGACTGTTTTTAATTAGCTAAACTCCACATACTATATTTTATTAGTTTTCCCCTAATGCCCCTTTTCAATTCCAAGACCGCATCCAGAATACCACTCTTCATTGAGTCATCAGTTAGGTCTCCGTAAACATCTCGGAGCTGCGATAGTTTCTCTGACTTTCTTCGTTTTTGTTGGCTTTGATAGCTTTGCGAAGTGTCTGTCAGGTATTGTGCAGAATGGTTATCAATTCTGGATTGGTTGATTCTTTTTGTATGCTTAGACTGGGGTTATGAGTTTGGGGGAGGAAGACCCAAAGGTTCAGTGCAATTCCATCTCATATTATATCAAGGGTACTTGCTGTGTCACTGATGCTGTGATTGTCCTTCAATCAAAGCCCGCCAGGGACTCACCTGTGGGTAAACAAGCTGAGCTTCTTTCTGTTGCGGGGAGGGAGAACACACACCGTGGGGAACAGTGGGACATGTCAGTGGGAGGGTGTTAGAGAGAATCTATTACAGGAGTTTGGCTTTGGTTTGGTGACTTGGGGGCGGGTCTAGGGAAGCGAAGTTTTCCTCTGTTGGGTGCTCTCGGAAAGTGAGACGATTTATGATGGAGCATCTTAATATATCTCATCTGCAGGAAGGAGAGATGAACACAAGTTTTCCTCCCACCATAATCAAAGTTATATTGAAAAACTGACACTAAAATATGAAGTCACTGTTGTATACCTTACAAAATCAAACACAATCACATTATCTTGTTAGATTAACTAAAATCACTAAACTGATAAGGTTTTCTGGGACAAAACGCAAAGTCAGGGAGCCGTGTGGGTGGTTGGAGCTGCTTTCTCATAACTAGCGCTTCTCTGAATGTGGCTCTTCCTCCTGCAGGCTGCCACAAGCCCGGCTGGATATCGTGGTACTCTTAAAGCAGTCTGGACGTTTTACATCCGCAAAATTAAGAATTTGGGTTTTGAAGTGGATGGGTAGAAGGAATCTCCAGCCACAGGCTTGCTGATCCTTATCTGTATTAGTCCCCCTACAGATAGATGAACAGAACTCTCGCAATCTAATCTGTAGGTAGGAGACACTGCAACAAGAAAGGAGCCCTGATGGGTGGAGAGGCAGCAGTCAGTCCCTGTGACCCAGAGGGGCAGGGGTTTGGGGATTTTCCTGCTGCCATAGTGACATTGTTTTTGTCTGCTTAGACTAAATCATGAAGTGGCCTTGCTTTCTCCCATTTTTTTCCCAGTCTCAGAATGAGTTTGGGTTTGGTATTCCGTGAGATTCTCTGTCTAATCAGAAAATAACATGGAAAGTTGGAGACATTATCTGTCTCGCTGGTAACCCTGAGCACCTTGTCTGCTAAGTTCCACCACCACAGAGGTGCTTTTCCCTTCCCCGCTCCACTCTTTGGAAGGAAGGCTTAAAGCATAGCCAGTGATTAAGGAGAGGGGGATTATGTTCCACCTCCTGGAGGGGTCAGCCCTGCGATTTTAAAACCCTTCTTCTCCTTGCTGGGGCGTCTATGCCTCTGTGGGAGACTGGCCCACCAACTAAAGTTGGCTCCTGTAGCCCAGAATCCTCTCTGGATCTGCCCCGTGTTACCTGGAGAGCCTGGAATGACTTTCCTCCCTCATTCTCATCACCTGGCTCTTCCTCTGTAGCCTGCAATGCCTCCTCTGCACACTCACCTGACCCCAGGGGAGCCAGCCCCATTCAGGGAAGAGTTAGCTCCATGACTCAGCTACTGCTGAGGACCTAGGGATGCATCCTCTGGGAAGGACAGTGACCTGGGATGGACATGAAAGAAAGGTAACCTGAGGTTTGGACAGGTGGGAGTTCTTCATGGGCCTTCTCTCTACCTGGCTTCCATGAAGATGCAGCTAAACTTCCAAGCCCCAGAAAGGCAGCTGTCCCTTCTGAGCCAGGCTTGCTAATTTCCCATCACTCAGCTCCCTCTTCAATGGGGTCAAAGTCCCACTTTCGTCTCCCCAAGTTCTCATCAGATGCAGGCACTAGAGGAGGGTGCAAAGGCCCCCCCCCACCCCGGGCTGAAGGCAAGGTGGCAGAGACTGTGACCTCTTGGCCCCAAACCAGACGGAGGGCAGCTGAAGTAACCAGCAGGCATCCGAGTCCCTTGGCCCAAGTCTGAGTCCTGGCTGCACCCATCATGAGTGTGACCGTGCAAGTTCTTAACCTCCCCAATGTCCAGTGTCCTCAACTGTAAAATGGGGGTCATATTAGGATGAAACACTTAAAATTCTTACTGTGCAACCATTTATTTTTGAATGACAAAACAGCAACGTTGTGTATCAGGCTAACAAATTAGCACCCACCCCTGGAGTCGCTGCTGGGAAGATAAAGTGAGGGCCTGGCGCTGACGTCCAGGGTTCCGTCTGAGCTAGGGCTCAGCATGCATTAGAGGTTAGGGTGTTGTGCCTATTTCTGTTCCTCCTACTGATGAAAACTTCACTTTAAAAGTCACCAAGAGAGGGCTGTGCCTGTGGCTCAAAGGAGGAGGGTGCCAGCCCCATATGCCAGAGGTGGTGGGTTCAAACCCAGCCCCGGCCAAAAACTGCAAAAAAAAAAAAAAAGAAAAGTCACCAAGAGAATTATTTAAAAACAGAAGACATGCACAGAATGATGAATTAGGTTCTAGCTTTTTTCAGGGATTGTGTTGGTGGGGGTCCTGGTATCAATTAAGAACCTGTTTGAACTAGGGGAGGTGGCTCACATCTGTAATCCCAGCACTCTGGGAGGCCGAGGCAGGAGGAGCACTTGAGCTCAGGAGTTCGAGACCAGCCTGAGCCAGACCAAGACCCCATCTCTACTAAAAATAGAAAAACTAGTGGGGCCCTATGATAGGCACCTGTAGTCCCAGCTACTTGGGAGGCTGAGTCAAGAGAATCTCTTGAGCCCAAGAGTTTGAAATTGCTGTGAGCTGTGATGCCATATCACTCTACCATGGGGGACAGAGTAAGACTCTGTCTCAAAAAAAAAAAAAAAAGGAACCTGTTTGGTTATTTTTGTCTGGGGGGTCCCATGCATCAACTAGGAACCAAATGTGCTCCTGAGAGTCCAGGATGTCTGCCAGGTTCCAGGTAAGAACAATCTGAAAATTCGACCTGAACAGAAAACCAGGTATAACTCAATGTGTCTGTCTAGAAACAAAAAAATAATAGTATCAAAAAAATGAATGAAAAAGCAGTATTCTGGCCCTGTGATGGGATGATTTGAAGATAACTGGTTGTTCCTTAAGAAAAAAAAAAAAAAATAAGAGAAAAATAGGAGCTTTTGTTCTGCACCAGGAAAGACAGAGTTCTTTCTCAATAGTTTTACACACTACAAGATTCTCCTCTGCAGGAAAATCAATAAAGACAATAAATAAATGGCAATCCACTGAGGGCTGCTTACTAAGTGATTAAATGTTTCAAACCCCAAATACTTGCATGCTTCAGGGATACAAATCTGAACGAACATATGTAAATGGAATTAATGCTCAAATAATTTTCTAGTTACTTAGCACAAATGTGCAATTATTAATACTGCCATAATTTATGTTTGAATATTTATCCCCGTTTTCCTAAGCATAAAACCTTTAATCTACTTTTCTGACATAATTTGAAAATAGATGTGGGAATCTTTTTAATCATCTTATGTTTCTTTTGTAGAGAGGAGGAGGAGAGAAAAGGAAGGCTCTCAGGAACACTTGTTCTCCGAGGAGGTGGGGCAGTTTCTGATGTCTTCCCTAGCCCCACAGGAGAGGAAGGGTATGGTCGCTCCAAATCCGTTATGAATTTGGTGCGGGGATGTCAGAATTAGATTTCACTCTTCAGTGCAAGGACTCTCTGACCATGGATAAGGGCGTACACAGGTTATTTATAAGAAAAGTCCTCTGAGTTGTAACAAGGTGCTTGGAAGAGGAATACGGCTCAGAAATGACCTGAGTGTTTGACAAATTAGCACTGGGGGGGAGGTTTGCACCTGAGCTGAAACCTCTGTTTCTGTTTGCCGTGGACCTTGCTTGGTGAGCCTGGGGTAGGCTCTCAAGGCTTCCTTCTCTCTCTACAGCTGCCTTTCTCAGCAGGGATTCCTGTTTGTCATTTCAGGCTGCAGTCACATTGCCTTGGCTTGAAAAATATGGTCTTTAGTTGCTTCCCAAGTGTTTTTAAACTTTGGGGCAGGACAGAAATGCCCCCATGTCTAACTTCTTTTTTTTTGAGACAGAGTCTCATTATGTCGTTGTAGGTAAAGTGCTGTGGTTCTCAGCTCACAGCAACCTCAAACTCTTGAGTTCAAGCAATTCTCTTGCCTCAGCCTCCCAAGTAGCTGGGACTACAGGCGCCCGCCACAATGCCCGGTTATTTTTTGGTCGCAGTTGTCAGTGCAGGCCCAGCCCAGGTTCGAACCCGCCAGCCTCAGCGTGTGCAGCCGGCGCCCTAACCACTGAGCCCATGTCTAACTACTTCATGGTCCCCTCCTCTCCTCCTTGCCTTGCACATTGGAGGGGAAGCAAAGCTAATACTCAGAAAGGTCGTGGAGTCAGGGGCGACAGCCTCTCCACCTGCCTGTGCCCTTTACTGAGAAGAGAGGCGCTGGCTTTGAATGCCAGTTCTGCTACTCACTCACTGGGTGTCCTTGGAGAAAATTCTCCTCTTTGAACCTCTGTTTCATCATCTGCTGAAGAAGAAAGGAGGGGAGGGAGGAGGAGCAGGGTGGGAGGTGGAAAGAAAGAGAGGGCAGGACAGAAGGGAAGGAGAAACCTGGGCCGTCTCCAAAGCTTCCTTCCAAACGTGAGATTCTGTTGTTCTGAAGTCCCAGGCTCTCTGCCCTTATTTCTAAGCCTTCTATACTTCTTCTTTTTTTTTTAGTGCTATAAAATTTTACTTAAGTAGTGTTGTAGCTACATTCCACGCACCCTGCTGTGTTGTGTTTTCATTTTCATTTAGTTCAAAATTTTAAGATCTCTTCTCAGGATGACTTTTAACTAGTTTATTTAGATATGCCTTAATAAGCTAATAACCTTGACTCAATTTGTGGAAACAACAAAGTGTATAAACAAAACACATTGTACCCCCTAGTATCCCGAAATTAAAAAGAAAACATCTCTAGGAAATATTTGAAAGCTTAAATATTTTGAAGCTAATTAAGGGACATCTAAGTGTTCTACACTTTTCCTATAACATCTCTCTCCCAGCTACAGGCTGCACAGTGACTACTACCCGGCTCTCAGAAGGCCCAACCACTTAGGATTAGAATCCAGGATTTTCATTGTCTGCAAATCTCTGAAGTACCAGGCACCTAGGACTTGGGGAAGGTGAGCTGGATTTGAACACTAGTGACATAAGTGTGTATTTCTGTGTGCAAGGAAAATTAAACATGATGGTATCCAGGATTATTGTTGCTGCTGATTGTGATAATGGTTAGTAGAGATCCCAGGAAGAAGAGAAAAACTATTACAAGTCGGTTTGGCCCTGTAATATTCTGGGGGGGAAAATCAGGTTGGGCAGAGCCCGTAGTTCAGTGGTTAGGGCGCCAGCAGCATACACCCAGGCTGGCGGGTTTGAACCCAGCCAGGGCCAGCTAAACAATGGTGACAACTGCAACAAAAAAACAGCCGGGTGTTGTGGCAGGCACCTGTAGTCTCTGCTACTTGGGAGGCTGAGGCAAGAGAATCATTTAAGCCCAAGAGTTTGAGGTTGCTGTGAGCTGTGATGTCACAGCACTCTACCCAAGGTGACATGATTGTCTCAAAAAAAAAAAAAAAAAAATTAGTTTGGCTACAAAAAGTAAATAATACATTCATTCATGTAAACCCTTGTTTCTATTTCATTAGCAGACAGAATCTTGTTATTCTGAAATATATGCTAGATTAAATTGTTTAAACTTGTAAAAACATGTATTTGTTACCTATTTTTTTTTTAATTGTTAACTCATACCTGTGTACATTAGTGCAATCCAGGAGTACAATGTGCTGGTTTCATATACAATCTGAAATATTCTCATCAAACTGTTCAACGTAGCCTTCATGGCATTTTCTTGGTTATTATATGTAGATATTTGTATTCTGCCTTTAGTACGTTTCACCTGTACCCATTCTAAGATGCACCGTAGGTGTGACCCCACCCATTACCCTCCCTTCACCAGAGCCTCCCCCCTCCCTTCCCCTTCCTTGGCCCTTACCTCATAGTCTTGTGCTATAGTTGGGTTAAACCTTCATGTGAAAGCTATAATTTAGCTTCATAGTAGGACTGAGTACATTGGATACTTTTACTTCCATTCCTGAGATACTTTGCTAAGAAGAATATGTTCCAGATCTATCCATGTAAACATGAAAGAGGCAAAGTCTCCATCTTTCTTTAAGGCTGCATAATATTCCATGGTATACATGGACCACAATTTGCTAGTCCATTCGTGGGTCGATGGGCACTTGGACTTCTTCCATGACTTAGCAATTATGAATTGGGCTGCAATAAGCATTCTGGTACAGAAGTCTTTGCTATATTGTGATTTTTGGTCTTCTGGGTATAAACCTAGTAAAGGAATTATAGGATCGAATGGCAGGTCTATTTTTAGGTCTTTAAGTATTCTCCAAACATCCTTCCAGAAGAAACGTATTAGTGTGCATTCCCACCAGCAGTCTAGAATTGTGCCCTTTTCTCCACATCCACAGCAACATCTCTGGTTTTGGGATTTTGTTATGTGGGCTACTCTTACTAGGGGTAGGTGATATCTCAAAGTAGTTTTGATTTGCATTTCTCTGATGATTAAGGATGATGAGTTTTTTTTCATGTGTTTGTAGATTTTGCGTCTGTCTTCTTTAGATAAGTTTCTCTTCAAGTCCCTTGTCCACCCTGAGATGGGATCACGTGTTCTTTTCCTGCTAATACGTTTGAATTCTCTGTGGATTCTGGTTATTAGACCTTTATCGGAGGTATAACCTGCAAATATTTTCTCCCATTCTGAGGGCTGTCTGCTTGCTTTACTC
>CAUYPK010096298.1:0-15718 GCA_963574355.1 Loris lydekkerianus
AGAGGACCGAGGAGAGTAGAGGACAGGACTGAGGAGAGGAGAGGACTGAGGAGAGGAGAATAGAGGGCCGAGGAGAGGAGAGGAGAGGAGAGAAGAGAGGAGAGGAGAGGAGAGGAGAAAGCCAAGGAGAGGGAAGGAGAGGGGAGAGGAGAGAGAAGAGGGCTGAGGAGAGGGCCAAGGAGAGGGCTGAGGAGAGGAGGAGAGGAGGAGAGGAGGAGGAGGAGGAGAAGGAGAAGAGGACAGGGGATGAGGGGGATGGGGAGGGGAGGGGAGGGGAGGAGAAGGGAGAGGAGAGAAGAGGAGAGGAGAAGGGAGAGGAGAGGGGAGGGGAAGAGAGGAGAGAGAAGAGGGCTGAGGAGAGGAAAGGGCTGAGGAGAGGGGAGGAGGAGGGGAGGAGAGGCGAGGAGAGGAGAGGGAGGGGAGGGGAGGGGAGGGGGGAAGGGAGGAGAGGGCTGAGGAGAGGACAGAGGAAACAGTGGGGAAGGAACTGGCCTTGAAAGGGGTATGTGCTCTCAGAGTGAGAGGTAGAGAAGTGAGAGGCCTGGACTGTGGCCCACAAGGTGAAAGCCAGTAAGTGGGAGGGTCTGGGGGGTCCAAGGCCCAGGGTGCCTGGCGCCCTGTGGAATGACAGGCTCCAGCTATGGAGAAGCTGGCAGAGATGGAGTACAGACAGGGACCAACATGGGGTTCTGGGCAAGAAAACTGCATACAAATGCTTCCCATGGCTTTGTTCATAACCGTTCATAACCGCCAAACTTGGAAGCAGCCAAGAAGGCCACAGGGGAATGGATAAACTACCATTCACAGACAAGGGATGGGCTGTCAAGCCAGAGAGACAAGGAGGAATATAAATACACACTGCTAAGTGAAAATATGAAAAGGCAGCATGCTATGTGACTCCAACCATATGACAGTTTGGAAAGGGGAGCCTGTGGTGTATGAGTCTGCCATAACAAAGTGCCACCAACTGGGTGGCTTAAATAACAGAAATTTATTTTCTCACAATTTTGTAAGTTAGAAGTTTGAGACCAAGGTGTTGGCAAGAGTCTGTCTCTCCTGAGTCCTCTCTCCTTGGCTTGTAAGCACTGTCTTCTTCCTATGTCTTCACTGGTCAGTCTGTGTCCTAATCTCCTCTTCTTATCAGGCTCCTAGGCACAGTGGATTAGGGCCACCCTAATCTCATTTTACCTTAATTACCCTTTAAAGCCTCAGTCTCCAAATAGTCATATTCTGAGGTACCAGGGTTAAGAACATCAGTATGTGACTTTTGGAAGGAAACAACTCTGGTCATAAAATTTTAGAGTGTTGCTCTGGCGTATTTGTTGTGACCCAGATTGCTGCTAGTTTTGAGGGGGGTGCCATATGAGCCAGCGGATCCCATGGTGCTTAGGGTGTCTCTGGCAGACAAGGACATCCTCGGAGTCTTCTGCAGCCCCTGCAGGTGGATCACGGCCAGTGTCCATTTGATGGGCAGCTCTTAGCCTGGTGCTGGGCTCTAGCAGAAGCTGACTGCTGACTGTGGGCCACCAACTCCCTTCATGGCCTGAGCTGGGTCGTGTGTACTGTGGTGCTCCATTACCAAATAGAAGGGCACACATATTGCTGGGCCCAAGCAGGCCCTGCAGGGACAAGCTGATCACATGAAGAAGTCCCCCAAATGCCCATGGCCGCACTCCTGCTATGCTACCTTCCCTTACCAGCCTGCGCCTGTGGCCTCATGAGGAGTCCCATGTGTCAGCTGACAGAGGAGAAATCTCAACAACAGATGGCTGTGCAGATGTGCAGGCCACACCTGGAAGTGGACAGCTGTAGCAGTGCAGCCCGTCTGGGCCATCCCTGGTGACCGTGGCGAAGTGAGCCCTCCTAGTGGTCAGAACCACTTCTGCTGTATGAGCACGCAGTTAGCGGCACTTTGTTAAGGCCACCCTAGGAAACAAGTACAGAATATGGTAACGTACATCAATAAGAAGCTAATCTGAAAATGCTGCATGCTGTATGATTCTGTCTATATGACATTCCGGAAAAGGCAACACCATGAAGATGGTACAAACATCAGTGGTTGCAGGGGTCAGAAGAGAGAACACCCACCCCAGCACAGTGTGCACTGTAGCCGTGAGTCTGCAGTTGCTAATGTTTGTATTCGTTCACCAGTTGTAATAAATGTGCCACACTAACTGATGCAGGCTGTTAATAGCAGATGCCGTGGGATGTGGGACTCTATACTTTCCTTCAACCTTTCTATAAACTTAACACTGCCCTAAAAATAAAGTCTATTAGTTAAAAAAAAAGAAACAGGGCTGCTTACAGCCCAGAGCTCAGAGCCCACCGAGCTAGGAGCAGTGTCCAAAATAATGCAGTGTAACCCAGCTGCTGCCACCTTGTGGGTGCAGCCCCGAGAACTCACACTCAGGACCTGCCGTCAAACTGCCGCCACTGCTCTCCCTGGGCACTGCATGTGGCCAGCTGTGGCCCTTAAGTGCCTGTTTCTTGCTCTAGTTGCTGGGGCAGGGCTGGGCAGAGGGTTGCCCACAGGGTGGTCTGCTCCCAGCTGGGCCGCAGTTGCAAAGGAGGCCAGGAAGCACCTGTCAGAACTCTTCAGCTTCCCAGAGAAATGAGGGCTCTGACTCAGGAGAGCTTAGGAAACCAAATGCAGGGTGAGGGGCAGATGCAGGGTCCAAAACCAGTGACAAATGTCCAGCACACACGTTATCCTATCAAAAGGCAGTAAGAACACTGCACATTGCAGCAGGCTTGATGCCACGGCACAATGTGCAAAGAGCCATCTGAAACAGGGTATAGGCATAGCCTGAGAACTCGTCAGAAATGCTAATTCTCGGCACAGGAGGCCTAGGAATCAAACACCGAGGTGAGGCCGTGGCCCAGAAGTCTGAGCAAGACTTCCTGTGGTTCTCACATACAGTGAAGTTTGAGAAGCACTGCTGTAAAACCTTTCCTAACCATGACCTGAAATTACAAAAGAGAAACAAAAACAGACAGAAATGAAGACTAGCAAAAGAGATGCTTTTTCACTTCTGTCGTGAGATGATAGAAAATGTGATCAAACAGAGTGAGATGCCCAGGCACAGAGTGGGTGTAGCCGGGTGTGCTGGGCCCCAGAACTGTCTACATCCACATCCCTGAGCCTGGGACATGCTGGGCCCACATTAAAGGCGAACTGTGGGTGCAGAAGGAACGAAGGCTGCAAAGCAACCAACCTTAAGAAATAGAGGTTGTGCTGGATTATTCTGGTGGGCCCAATGTCATCACAGGCATCCTTGACAGTGGGAGAGGGACGGAGAAGAACCAGAGAGATGGCAGCATGAGGACTTCGCCAACTGAGCTGGCACTGAGAATACGGAAGGGACCACCAGCCAAAGCATGAGGGTTGTCTCTTGAAATGGGAGAAGGCAAGGACAGACTCCCTGCAGAGTCTCCCAAAAGGAACAAACCTTGCTGAATCCTTGGTGCCAGCACGGTGGGACTCCTAACCCACAGAATGGAAGAGGACAAGCTCCTGCCGCTTCCGGCCACTGACCCTGTGTCAACATCATCATTTTATTTTTTATTACCAGCAGGAAACACACATGTCAGGCTTTCAGCTCTTTTCTACTCTCTCCAGTGTGTGACTCCCTTCCCAAGATCAGCTCTTCTGCTTCAACCCAGGCCAAATCCACTTCTCAAGCCCTCAGAAGGGAATTCGTTTTGTATACAAAATGGTATAAGTTGAGTTGGGGCAAGGGTCCACTAGTGTGCCAGGCCACAGACCAGTCGTGACTCTCCCCACCAGAGGCCCACACACAGAAGATGGGGTGGGGCCTCCAAGAACACTCCTGCAGGCTGGAGGCGCTGGGCTTCCTGCAGATTCAATCTAAGTTTGGAAACACTGATGGAAAAGGCTGCAGCAGTGTGAGACATCTGCATTATACCACATTGTGTGTGACAGGCCCACTGAGTCGCTCCTTCACACATTCAATATGTGTGTACTATGTACTGAATTCATGGTAATAAATGGAGATAGTTATTGCTCTTGATAAAAATGATCTTTTGGAATATGTATCAATATGTTTAAGATTATCTGTGGAGTCTAGACTAGAGGTTAGCAAACTTGGCCTGTAAGGTAAATGTGACCTGTTTTGTATCAACTAAGAGTAATTTTTACATGGTTAAAAAAATTAAAAAAGGAATATTTCAGGACATGTGAAGTATTCAAATTTTGGTGCTTACAAAGTTGAAGTGGAACACAGCAGCACTCATTCCTGTGTGTGTCGCCCCTGGCTGCTTTCATGTTGTGCATACTACATTTTATTTTTTATTACCAGTACATACATATTCTGTAAAAACAAAACACAAGTGGATTTGGAAGGCCACATTTTTGTGGCACAGTGAAGTGTACATTATTTGTTATCTAATTAGATGGCGAAGGATCCATTCGATGACATAAACCTTTGCTAAAAGAATACAGTAACTAGCAGCAAATCTAGCACATCACAAGATTCCCAACTCACAGAAAAACAATGATCAGAAAAATCAGAAAACTTCAAGTGGAATGTCTCATCACAGAAAAATTTTCTTCACCAAAGTAAGCTTCTGAGTGGCTCATTAGTTAGCCAAGTTAGAAAAACGATTTGCTGGTGGTAATTACATCATGCTTGATTGCAGCAGCTGAAGAAATGTATCCAGTGAAAACAAACTACAGTAGACCCTCTGTAAGTTGACTATCCAAGGGACTGTGGCAAACTGGTCAACATGCTGAGGTGGTCAACATAAGGAATTAGGCCTGTTGTACTGAGATGTACATGTGGTGCATGTGGCAGAAAGAGTTGAGAACTTTGGGAACAACATACTATCAATTCAAAACCAAGGTGAGCAATTTCGAGGGGTTTTTCTTTTGGCTCATGATGTTAACAGTTGGTTCCTGCAAACCTCAGGGCCTTTGCAGGAAGGCCCATATCACAATATCAGTTGCTATTGTTTAATCAGCAAGTCAAAACCAAGTTCAGAGTGGCTGTAGAATTAGCCTCTATGAACATTCTTTGTGGGGAGGACATTTTCAAAGACACTCAGAATACTCTAATTCAGTAAAGCTGAAGTAGAATCCACTAAGATAAGTATCACTAACAGTGGCAGAAATATATATGGAACAGCAAAAGGCTGAGTTGGACACATTTACAAAGTTTGTAAAAATGTAAGGCATTTGAATCCCATAGTGATTTATTGTTTAATTCATCCCCAAGTACTCTGCAGAGAATACTGTATCTGAACTTGTCATGAACTGTTTTATTGAACCATTAGCATAAGCAATGAACTTTATTTACTTTTTTGGATACTGTCTCTTCAGTTCCATTAATGTAGAGCAAAAACAGAAGCTGAGTATTTGAATCACCCTATAGCAGTTCTATGGCTTAGTAGTGGTAAAGTTTTATTGTGAGTTTTTGAGCTCAGGGCTGAGATGAGAATTCTTTTGGAAGAACATCTGACAGTCTCTATTATTGAACATTGAATCATTTTGGGAATTAGCTTTTGTTGATGACTTGTTTCTTGAGTCATTCAACCAAAATTTTAAGGGAAAACTGCAATTATATGCAAATTTTATATTGTGATAAAGTCATCTAGGTGACACTAGTGTTGTTTGAATCTGAAGTAAAGTGGATCTGCTTTGTATACCTCCTGTGCTGTCAGGAAGTACGGTTCCTACTAGCACACACAGTTGCAGCAGAAACATTTTCCAAGCTCAAATGACAATTCCAGGGGAATTTTTCAGAACTTGACATAAATGTAAAGGAAATTTCCCAATTCTGGAATCCATTTGACTGCAATCAAGGATCTTCCACTTAACCTTCAATTGGGCATGATTAGTTTGCAATGTAATGGAATGTTAAAAGGCAGATATCAAGAGAAGAATCAAATAGAATCTATAAATGTCCTTTAAGTGAGTAGGCTCAATTAAAGTCATATGCTTGTGGATTGATATCCATACTTGGAACTACCTGAGAGAAAGACATTTGCAAAGATAAGATGCATAACATCTCATTACAAGTCAGTGTTAGCAAATGGAGGAATTTCAAGATAGGGAACACTTACTTTGAACTCCAAAATTAAGTGTTACTCCTCCTCCCCCAAAACAGTATCATTGTTCTCATTAGTAGACCTATCTTCCAAAAATTGTACTCAATTATTTTTGTTACATTTATATTTTGAATTTCATTAATAGACATTTGGTGAAAATTTGTTTTATCTCCCACTAGGTAAGTACCTACATAATATCCCTTAATTTACCTCTTGGCCCATAAACCTGCTTCCCCCTCCAGAGACAGTTGCTACTTCCTGGTCTAGATGTGCTTTGCTACTCAAAGCACAGTCCCCAGTCCAGCACTGGCAGTTCACTAGCACCTACAACAAGGAACATGGAAGTCTGGGCCCGACCTCGACCCTCCTCAATCAGAATCTGTGTTTGCATTTTACCAGAGTCCCTGGGGACCCACATGCACACTGAAGCGCGAGAGGCCCATTCCAGAACTGCACTGTGGTGGTGTGACAGCAACCCCCGATTGATTGGTCTCTCATACGCTGGCCCTTTGTCACACAAGCTGCTGTGAGTCTTCTGGCTATGTGGTGTGGGTACAGCTCTGGGCTCTCTCTACGACTTATCTCCATCCCTCCTGGGTGAGTGTCAGCCACTCAGGTGCTTTCAGGAACTGTGAGTGTGCTGCATTTACCATCAAAGGCCACAACCCAACTGTGCACCCAGAGTTCAGGCACTAATACCAATAGTGAAACTAATGTTGTTTGAATAAGGGAGATTCAGATTATATTAGGCAGACCCGGCTATCTGGCTGCCTGGCAGTCTCATGGTGGTCCTAATCCACTTTTGGGGAAGTAAAACACTGGTGTCATCAAAGGAAGGGATTTTATTCTCCTAGCCTTAGCCTGGAATGCAGTAATACTAGATATCTTTTATGAGGATGTGGCCCTCGAGTAATCCTGCTTGTGTTCTCCAACACATCTTTGTGTCTGTCAGTCTTCTTTGAAGGATTTAAGGAAGATAAAAATTTTGAGTTTTTTTGAGACAGAGTCTCACTCTGTCTCCCTGGGTAGAGTGCTGTAATGTCATAGCTCACAGCAACTTCAAACTCTTGGGTTTAAGTGATCCTCTTGCTTCAGCCTCCGGAATAGCTGGGCCTACAGGCGCCTGCCAAAATGCCTGGTTAATTTTTTCTATTTTTAGTACAGATGGGGTCTTGCTTTTACTCAGGCTGGTCATAAACTCCTGAGCTCCAGGGATCCACCCACCTCAGCCTCCCAGAGTGCTGGGATTACAGGTGTGAGGCACCATGCCTGGCTAAGATAAACTTTTAAAAAATCCAGATCAAACACTGCCACTCCTTCAATAATCAGCAATCCAGGGTCTGGTGTCTCAGTTTAAATTGTGAGGATACATTTTTTCTTAGTGATTATAGAATTCAGACACAACAGCCTCATGTATTTAGTTACAATGTTTTGTTCTGAGAATAGATGTAGGCAGTGCTCAATAAATTTTAGCTACATCTCTTTCCCTAAAATAATAACAGCTTTTGACTCCCCACCTTCTCCTCCACAGATATCCAATTCATCAGCAAAGTGTTACTTTGCCTTCAGAGTCTATCCAGATACTGAATGCTTATCATTCCACTGCCACCATCTGCTTGCAGTCTCGGTCATTATGAACAGCCAGAATAAAATCTCAGCTCCTTTTAGTAGCTTATATGTTCCTAGCTAGTTGGTCACCAGTTTGTGTTTTGTTCCTTAAACACATTGGGTTTCTGGAAATCTACAGGCATTTGCACCTGTCTCTCCATATCCTAAAATGCTTTTCTCCAGAGTTACCTGGTCTTCTATCTCCTTCAGGCCTTGGCTCAGGTGTCCACCTTCTCAACAAAATTGTCCTCCTCACTTTCTGTGGTGCAGCCCCTCAGTGCTGCTGTGTGCATTATTTGTCCTTGAACTGATGGCAGTAAAGGTACACAGCAGAGGTGACTATTGGGCAAGTTCCCAGAAACATGAGTGCTAATTTAATTTAATTTGATTTATTTTGAGATAGAGTCTCACTTTGTCACTCTGGCTAGTGTATAGTGGCAAGACCAAAGCTCACTGTAACCTCAAACTCCTCAGTTCAGACCATCACCCCCTGCCTCAGCCTCTCAAACAGCTAGGACTGTCTCGGGTGATTTTTTTTTTTTTTTTTTTTTTTTTTTTTTTGTAGTTAAGGGTCTTGCTCTGTTGTTTGGGCTGGTCTTAAATTCCTGGCCTCAGGTAATCCTCCCACTTTGGCCTCCTTCGTCCTCCTGAAGTGCTCAAACCACAGGTGTGATCCACTGCACCCAGCCCAAGAAGTATTCATAGGAGGAGAAACTAAACCTTCTCTTCACTGATCATTGTGATGGCATTTGGTGCAGGCACTACAGGTGCTCCTCGAAAATCCCACACTCTAAAGCTCTTCCCTTTTCTCAAACTTGGGCCTCATACCCTCTGAAATGCAAATGCTGGTGGAAGGACAGCTGGTCAGGCTTGTCCTTCATCCCTCCTGTGAACTGGCTAGTGACAGGAAAGGGAGGCCAGGAGAGTCACCAGCCTCTGCTCAGGTCACAAGGCTTCACTTTACTGTTATTTTCATAGCAATTTTTCTGAGAAGTTCTCACTCCCATTTTGTAATCCAGGTAAGAGAACTCAGTGGTGCTAGAAAACCTGCCAGAGGAGGCGTAGCCTGAATTTAGAGCAGGATCCTGCACAAAAGCCTGGTCTTTCATTGCACAGCAGGGGTTCTCTGCAGATGTTGAAATGCCAACAACCTCCAGATGGTGCAAACACGGAACTCTGACCCATCACTTGCATCTGGTGGACTCAAAGACAGGCACTAAAAAGCTTTCCCACTTCTCTGCCTGCCTTTGAGTCCACCAGATGCAAGTGATGATCACCAACTCTGTTGCTATAGCAAGTTTTGGATGAACAGTCTTTCTTGTTTTCCTTCAAGGTGGTATTTCCTCATGGTGCTCATAGAAGTCACTGTGTTGTGTACATGTGGCTATGGACATGCTTTTGGCTGATAAACTTATTCTTAGTTAGCATGAAGAAATTAAATATCAGTGTTTTAGTGTTCTGAGACTAGTGCATTACCCTGAGTGGCGTTCCCTGGTACCCACAGGCCAGGAGCATCAGGTACTAGCTACCCCAGCTGATGTGGAATGGAGTCCTTCCCTCTCCCCCTTTTCTTATCTCTGTTACTCCTGGCATAGCCGAGAATGAAGAGATGGAAAAAAAGATATTCCATGCAAATGGTAATCAAAAGAGAGAGGGGTGGCTATATTTCAATCAGACAAAATAGACTTTAAGTCTAAAATAGTCACAAGAGACAAAGACATTATAAAATGACAAAAAGATCATTCATAGGCTGGGTGTGGTGGGTCACTTCTGTAATCCCAGCACTTAGGGAGGCCAAGGCGGGTGGATTGCCTGAGTTCACAGGTTCAAGACCAGCTTGAGCCCGAGTGAGACCTCGTCTCTAAAAACATCCGGGCATTGTGGTGGGCACCTGTAGTCCCAGCTACTTGGGAGGCTGAGGCAAGAGAATCACTTGAGTCCAAGAGTTTGAGGTTGCTGTGAGGGTGACAAAGTGAGACTCTGTCTCAAAAAAAAAAAAAAAAAAAAATCATTTAATAAGATTTAACAATTATAAATACACACAGCAACAAAGCACCCATATGAAGGGAGAAACAGGCAATGACACAATAGTAGGAGACTTCAGTACTCTACTTTCAATAATGGATAAAACACCTCGACAAAAGTTAAGAAAGAAGCAGTGGGTTTGAACTATACCACAGAGCAAACAGGCCTAACAGACATGTTCAGAACATTCCGTTCAAGAGCAGCAGAGTACACATTATTCTCAAGTGCACCCAGAATGTTCTCCAGGACCTGAAACATGTTAAGTCACAAGGCAAGTCTTAACTAACTGAAGATTAAAATCATGCCAAGTACGTTGTCACACCACAATGGAATAAAATGAGAAATCAACAGAAGAAATTGGAGAAATCACAAATATTCAAAAATTAAACAACACTCCTGAACAACCAATGAGTCAAAAAGGAAATCAAAAGGGAAATCAGAAAATATCTTGAGAACATGGGAATGAAAATGCAACATAACAAAACATATGGGATGCAGTCAAAGCAGTAAGAGAGAGGTTTACAGCAATAAGTACCTAGATCAAAAAAGACGACATAAACAAACAAGCTTCATCCCTCAAGGAACTAGAAAACCACCAACCTATGCCCAACTTAGCAGAAGGAAGAAAGTAACAAAGAACAGAGTAGAAATAAACAAAATAAAGAATAGAAAAACAGAAAAAAATAATAAAACTAAGTTTTTTTTTGAAAAGTTAAACAAAATTGATGTCTTCAGCTAGAATAAGAGAAAAAGAGAGAAGACTCAAAATTAGAAAGGAAAGTGGAGACATTACAACCAATGCACAGGAACAGAAAGGCTCACAAAATACTGCTATATTCCAACAGGTTGGATAATCTAGAATAGACAAATTTCTAGAAATATACAACCGATCAGGAGGCTGAGGCCAAGAGTTTGAGGTTGCTGTGAGCTGTGAGCTGTGACGCTATGGCACTCTACCAGAGTGAGATTTTGTCTCCAAACAAAAAAGCAACAAAAACACAAAAAACATTTAAAGAAGTAACATCAATCCTTCTGAAACTCTTACAAAAAAGTTGAATCAGAGGGAGGAAACATTTCCAAACTCATTTTATGAAGCCAGCATTTCTCTGACCCTTTGTTGTATACGCATGGCTGTGGACATGCTTTTGGTTTATAAAATTATTCTTAGTTAGCATGGAGAGCCAGAAGAAGATACCACAAGAAAACAAACAATAGATTAATATCCCTGATAATCATAGATGCAAAAATTTTCAACTGAATGCTTGCAAACTGAATTCAATAGCACATTATTCCTGGGATGCAAGGATGACTCAATATATGCAAATTAATTATTGTGATACACCACATTAACAGGATAAAGGAGAAAAATCACA
Organism: Loris lydekkerianus; assembly: GCA_963574355.1. Taxonomy (NCBI): domain Eukaryota; kingdom Metazoa; phylum Chordata; class Mammalia; order Primates; family Lorisidae; genus Loris; species Loris lydekkerianus. The sequence goes on from CAUYPK010096298.1 coordinate 11,073, forward strand.
TGATCATATCAACAGATGCAATAAAAGCATTTGACAAATTCAACACCCTTTTATGATTAAACACTCTCAATAAACTAGGTTTAGAAGAAATTTACCTGAATACAATATTTGACCCTCCATGCATCATGTTAAAATGTGATCCCCAGTGTTGGAGGTGGGGCTAATGGCAGACTTTTGGGCCATGGGAGTGGATTGCTCACGAATGACCTGGTGCCCTCCTCTTGGTAGTGACTGGGTTCTAACTCTGTCAGTTCCCATGAGCTGGCACCTCCCTCTTCTTTCTTCCTCTCTAGCCATGTGATACCTGCTCCCCTTTGTCTTCTGCCAGGAGCAGAAGCTTCATGAGGCCCTCACCAAACACAGATTCTGACACCATGCTTCCTGTACAGTCTGTAGAACCATGAGCCTGACACCATGCTTCCTGTACAGTCTGTAGAACCATGAGCCAAAAAACCTCTTTTCTGTATAAAGTACCCAGCCTCAAGTACCACTTCATAGCCACACAAGTAGACTAAGATAGCCATATGCAAAAAGCCCATAGCTAACAACAGATTCAATGGTGAAAAACTGCCTGTTTTTCCTCTAAGATCAGGAATAAGGCAAGGATACCCCTTCTCACTACTTCTAGTCAGCAACATGGTTTAGAAAGCCTTAGCCAAAAAATTAGGCAAGAGAAAGAAATAAAAGGCATCCAAATTGAAAAGGAACAAGTACGATTATCTGTCTGCAAATGGCATAATCTTATATATACAAAATCCCGAAAACTGTTAGAATAAATAAATTCAGTAAAGTTACAGGATACTAATGTATAAAATGTGTAAAAATCAGTTGTATTACTATACACAATCAACTACCAGTTGTATTACTATACACAATGAACTACCAAAAAGTGAAATTATGAAAACAATCCCATTTACAACAACATCAAAAACAACAAAATACTTAGGGATTAACTTAACCAAGGAGGTGAAAGACTTGTATATTAAAACTACAAAACAGTGATGTAGGAATGAAAAGAAAACCCTAGTTTAAAAAAAAAATCCTAGGTTCATGAACTGGAAGATTCAAAACTGTTAAAATGTCCATACTACCAAAAGCTATCTACAAATTTGACGTAATCTCTGTGAATATCCTAATGGAATATTTATATAGAAATAGAAAAAAAAAATACTAAAATTCATGTAGAATCACAAAATACCCTAAGTAGACAAAGAAATCTTAAGAAAAAAGAATAAACCTGGAGGTATGACATTTCCTGATTTCAAACATATTACAAAGACACAGTAATTAAAACAGTATGGCAATGGCATAAAGACAGATACATGAACCAATGGAACAGAGTAGGAGACCTCAGAAATTAATTCCCACATATATATAGTCAAGTATCTTTGACAAGGGTGCCAAAATAGACAATGGAGAAAGGAGATTCTCTTCAACAAACAGTATGGGGAAAACTATGTATCTAAATATTTATGGATGCAATTGGACCCTTATCCTACTCTATACATAAAATTAACTCAAAACAGATGAAGGACATAAATTTAAGAGTCATAACTGTAAAACTGCTAAAAGAAAAAAATAGGAGAAAAGCTTGACATTCATTGGCCTTGGCAATGATTTCTTGGACACATATATCATACCAAAAGCACATTCCACAATAGAAAAGTGGGACCACATCAGACTAAAGAGCTTCCATTAGGCCAAGGAGACAATCAATGCAGTGAAAATTCAACCTTTAGAAAGGGAGACAACATGTGCAAATCATATACAGGAATATCTTGTTTTACTGCGCTTTGCCTTATAGTTCTTCAGAGATATTGCATCTTTTATAAATTAGAGGTTTGTACCAACTCCTTGTAAAGCAAGCCTGTCAGACCATCTTTCTAACAGTATGTGCTCATTTACTGTTTCTGTGTTGTGTTTTGGTAATTCTTGTAATATTTCAAACTTTCCATTATTATTATATCTGTTATGGTGATCTGCAATCAGTGATCTCTGATGTTACCATCTTTATGGTTGTTTGGGGGTGTCATGCATTATGTGCATATAAGATGGTAAACTTAACCCATAAATGTGGTATGTGCTCTGACTGTTCCACTGACCTGCTGTTCCCCCATCACTCTCCCTCTCCTTTGTCTACCCTATGTCCTGAGATACAACAATATTGAAATTAGGCCAATTAATAATCCTAAAATAGCATCTAATTTTTCAAGTGAAGGAATCTCTCACTTTAAATCAAAAGGTAAAAAGTATTAAGCTTAATGAGAAAGAACTGTCAAAAATTGAGATAGGCCAAAAACTAGGCTTCTTGTGCTACACAGTAAGCCAAGCTGTGAGTGCAAAAGGAAAGCTGTTAATGGAAAGTAAAAGTGCTGCTCAGGTGAACACAGGAATGACAAAGTGAAACAGCCTCACTGCTGACATGGGGAGAGTGTGAGTGATCAAATCAGACTACATTCCCTTAAGCCAAAGCCTAATCCAGAGCAGAGTCCTGACTCTCTCCAATTCTATGAAGGCAAAGAGAGAGGTGAGGAGGCTGCAGAAGCAAAGTCTGAAGCTAGCAGAGTTTGGTTTATGAATTTAAGGAAGAATCTGTTTCCATAACATAATGGTACAAAGTGAAGCAGCAGGTGTGATTATAGATGTAGAAGCTGCTGCAGGTCATCTAGGTCTAGCTAAAATCACTGATGAAAGTGTCCACACGAAACAACTTTTAAGTGTAGATGAAATAGGCTTCTATTGGAAGAAAATGCCATCAAGGGCTTTCATAGCTAGAGAGAAGCCAACGCCTGGGTTCAAAGGATAGGCTGACTCTCTTGTTAGGGATTAATGCAGCTGGTGACTTTAGTGAAGTCAATGTTCATTTTTCATTCCAAAAATCCTAGAGTCTTTAAGAATTATGCTAAATCTACTCTGCCTATGTTCTGTAAATGGAACAACAAAGCCTGGGTGACAGTACATCTGTTTATGGCTGGAACTCACTGTTTTTTTTTTTTTTTTCTTTTGTTTTGTTTTTTAGCCAGAGTCTCACTCATCACCCTGGGTAGGGTATCACGCCAGCATTGTAGTTCACAGCAACCTCAAACTCTTGGGCTTGAGCCCGAGTATCTGGGACTACATGTGCCCACCACAACACCCAGCTATGTTTTTTTTCTTTTTTTAGTAGAGATGGGGGTCTCACTCTTGCTCAGGCTGGGTCTCGAACTCCTGAGCTCACACAATCACCTGCCTTGGCCTCCCAGATTGCTAGGATTGATTATAGGTGTGCACCAGCATGCCCAACCCTGAACTCACTGTTGAGCGTTACTGATCAGTAAAAAAGATTTAAACTTCAGGGGAGGAAGTAACTGCAGATGTGACTAGCAAGAGAACTAGAATTAAAAGTGGAGCCTGAAGATGTGGCTGAATTGCTACAATCTAATGATAAAAGTTGAATGGGTGAAAAGTTGTTTCTATGGATGAATGAAGAAAGTAAAGTAGTTTCTTGAGATGAAATCTACTCCTGGTGAAGATACTACAAACACTGCTGAAATGACAACAAAAGATTTAAAATATTTCATAAACTTTGTTGATAAAGTAGCAACAGGGTTTAAAAGGACTTGTCCCAACTTTGAAGGAAGTACTACTTTAGGTAAAATGCTAACAAACAGCGTCACAAGCTACAGAGAAATCTTTCATGAAAGAGTCACTCACTGAGGTAAATGTCACTTATTTTAACAAACTGCTATAGCCACCCCAGCTGGCAGCCACCACCACCCTGATCAGTCAGCAGCCACCAAAATTGAGGCAAGACTTTATACAGCAAAAAGATTATGACTTCTTGAAGGCCCAGGTGATCATTAGAATTTTTGGCAATGATGAGATTTAAAATAAGGTATAAACATTGTTGTTAAGATATAATACTATTGCATACTTAATCAACTATGGTATAGTGTAAACATAACAAGCACTAGGAAACCAAAAAACTCATGTGACTCATTTTATTATGATATTCACTTTATTATTGTGTTCTGGAACCTTACCTGCAATATCTCTAAACAAGCCTGTATTTGATGAAGGATTAATCCCCAAAGTATGTAAGAAACTTCTACAACTCAATAGCAAACAAACAAACAAACAAAAAAAAAAACCAACAAAACACCCAAAAAATCCAATTAAAATTGGGCAAAAGCTATCAGCTCTTGAATGATTAATAAACTGTTGTATATGTAGACTGTGGGATACTATTCAGCCATAAAAAAGATGAAGACTTTACATCTTTTGTATTAACCTGAATGGAGTTGGAGAACATTCTCCTTAGTAAAGTATCACAAGAATAGAAAAGTTAAGTATCGAATGCACTCAATATTAGTATGAAACCAAGAGAAAAACAACTACACACCCACACAAGAGAAAAACACAGTTACTCCAGGGGGGAGGGAGAAGGGGAAGAGAGGGAGATTAGTGTGCTTGCACCTAATGGCATGGTGTAAGGGCATAGGGCACACCTCCCGGGGAAGGGGCACAAAAAGAAGCTAAGCAAAGACATTTTAGATTTAAACTTAACCATTCAACATCTGGACTTAACAGACATCTACAGAACATTTCATCCCAACAAAACTGAATACACATTCTTCTCATCAGCCCACGGAACATACTCCAAAATC
>CAUYPK010096299.1:0-15672 GCA_963574355.1 Loris lydekkerianus
TATTCTTAGCTTATAACTGGGTTATAGCTTTCATATGAAAGCCATAAATTAGTTTCATAATAGGGCCGAGTACACTGGATATTTTTTCTTCCATTCTTGAGATACTTTACTAAGAAGAACATTAAGGCTAGTATTTTTCAACCTTCTGCAGCACACAATTATATTCATCAAAAAAAGGGTTAAAAAAATATATATGTATATATACTTTGCTTTGAACTTCTGTCTAAAATAATTTAATTAATGGTCTTTAAAAATTTATGTGGCACACCTAAGATCCTCTCATGGCACACCAGTTGAAAATCGCTGCTGTAGGCCCTTGGAGTCCCTAATGTAACCAAACAGCTTGCTGGTAACACTGTTCACCCAAGATAGGCTCTCCTTTCCTTAATCGAGGCTGCATCACAGACCTTTTATATTCAGGCTCACACCATTATTCACAAAGATGACACCACACTCTACATGCCTCCTTTAAGAGGATTTTATGAATAGCCGGCTCTCCTGATTTTTTAAGGCAAATTCCATGTCTTCTCACCAGGAGGAGAAAAACTCAGCGCTCATCATACCAGGAAACCTTTCTCCAACAGTGATGGTATGAGAATGTTTCACCTAGGAGAGGACCCACTCTGATGGGATTTCTTCCCTAGCTTTAGCGCTACTCTCTTGTCCACGTGACCCTCTGTTTTCTTTAGTCTTGACCACACCTTTAAATACCAGATCAATGTAGCCAAGTGCTTATGAAACGTTCCTACATGAATATGCCATTATGAACTCAGATTCATTGTGTCAAAAGGCAAATGCTTCATAAATACTTCTTCCGTCCTCGCCCTCCTCGTCCCACCTCTGAATTTCCTTTTGTGACTTTTCTCCTTACCACCCAGACTGAAAAGATTAAAGCTGATTTGTCTCCTCTCTAATCCTAAACCTTCTTATCTACTCAGCCACTAATCCTGTTGTGCAGTATTTTTCCCTGGCCCTGCTGTTCCATTTCCACTAATTCCATCTTGTCTAGGCCTTTAGCATCTCAACCCTCAGCTTCTGGATTACCTCCCAACTGGTTTTCCTGTGTCTGTACTGTCCTTCCACCCTTTTTCCCATACTTTTGTCACATCAGTCTTTTTAAAATACTAATTTAATCATATGGCTGTTTTTCTCTTGCCCCCCAAACTTTCTGCAGTTTGCTATTCCCGCTCTGAAAGTAACTTCACAGTTTGGCCACAGCCTACCTTTCAGACCTCGTCTCTTATTATTCTCCTTTACAAACACTTGCTTTGCTATTTTCTTTCTTTTCTTTTTCTTCTCACCTAAAACGTATTTCTCAAAAATTAATAAATAAAACATATTCCTCTCTCCAAATCTTGTTTTCCCTTCAGGGCTATCTCAGGCCCTTTTCTGTCTTGAAGTCTTTCTATATGGTATGGCTTATCTTTTCTTCCTTTGAACTTGTAGCATTTATTAACCCTGGCACGTGTTTGGCTATTGATCCTATATAATGTGTTCTTGTTTCAGTGTTTAGTTTTTCACATCAGTAACTGTTGTTATTTCAGCCATATTAGCAACTCTGAAGGACAGGGCACCCTGTATTTTCTGCAGTGCTTAGTATTCAGTAAGTGTGTAATAAAATTGTTATTTACACACTAAATAATCCCGGATTTTCATTTATTATGTCACAGCTGCCATTTATTTAGTTACATCATTTAACCATTACAAAACTTAATGATGAAAGGGAAGGAGTATTTTCTTACTTGACAGATGAGGAAACTGAGGCTGAGAACAAAGTTCAGAAACTTGCCAAAGCCACAGTTTTAAGTTTAAGCTAGAATTCAGACCCACATCTTTGGACTCAGTAACACATGGTGTTAAGGCTATACTAGTAATTCTCCCGTGTTATTAGACTGATGCATGTTTTTTGAGAATGAAAAAGTACTTAACACTTGGCTTACTCTTACTTGTTTAATTCTGGCAGCAGCAGAAAAGGTGTGCAGACACGGATCAGTAGTAACTGCTAGCAAGAGTAATAAAACATACAAACTGTGCCAGAGTTCACAGGGAAGTAGAATTTCCCTTAATCTCATTGATTACTGGTGGAATGACTCATCTTCCAGTTGTACGTTGCTCTTGAGTTATTCAGATATTTGTATAAGTTAGATGGGGAGGAAAAACCACTAATGAGATGTACAAGACACGTCATTTGAGCTAACGAGTGTTACTGGGATATCCCCAAGATTTCTACCTGAGTGTGCCGACTTCTCCCATTTACTGCTTCACCTTTCACCTTTTGGTTCCCTTTCCAAGTGAAATCACTTCGCATTTGCCTTCTGCCCTCCGTGTGGACAGCGTTTATAAGCCAGTCTCTTCCCACTGTAGTGCACAAAGAAAGATTTACCATGTATTTTATTTAACATTAGTCAGATTTAGTGCTGTTGAACTTAGGCGTGAAAAATTTCAGGAATTTAAATATTTCCTTTCTCCATCCTCTTTTCTGTGCTCCTAACTTTTTTCACTAAAAGAGTACAAAAAGAAAACCATTTTTTTCTGTTTAAATTAGCAGTAGAATTAATAGTATAGATGATAGTAAATTCTGTTTCATTTCTATGAGAACATTTAAAACTATGATGGCTTTTGAAGATGACTGATAAATTGTTCCTGTTTTGTAAATGAAAGAAATAATTCATTCAATTCAGTGAAGTGACTAGTAAACTGGGAGTCAGAAATAAATTCTGTATTTTATGTGGATTTTAACTTGGTCTTTATTCCTTCTGCATCTCAGTTTTCTTGCAAAATTATTTTGAGGATAGATGGGAAGACATGCACATTGTAAAGCATAAAATAATCTGTAAGGATGTACTGCAGACTATTCCCAGCAGAGAAGACTTATTTGTGAATAATTGTACATTTGTACTGCAAGAGAAATGGATCCAATCTCAATCTGGTGCCCTTTAAAGAAGACAGGCTGGTTGGTTTTCTTTGGCCTCTGAATCAGAACACCTTGGAATAACCAAAATGTAGACATGCTTTTCTGACTCATGTGGAGACAGTTAGGTTATTGGTTCTTGTCTACTCTATTGTCATATGAAGATGGGAGCCCATTTCTCAGTCAGGGAACAGGAAGCAGGGAAGGTTATGTTCCTGGTATCCTGTGTTAAAACCTAAAGAGTTAAAAATGGTGGCAAACTATTAGTAAAACTTACGGTATTAACCTCTTACACTAAAACATAGGAGGGGGTTTTTGTAGTCATATCATTTAATTTTTTTGAGTCCTTATAATAACCCTTTGAGGTAGTTATTAATACTTTATATCTGAGGACCCATAAGGCTCAAAAAAGTGAAATGACTTGGCCAGTGAAGGGGCTTAGATTTCTGTGTGTTTCCTTCCGAGGAAGGACGGAAGTACTGTGTTGGTACTTTAGATCAGGTTCCTGGTTGGTTGTGAAACAGAGGGGATTTCCAAGATGTGTAAGCATGACTATACTTCTTGAATGAAAGCAAACTTCTGGTGAAAGCACTTTACAGTTTGCAGCCTCCAGGCCACATTATTGCCTTTTCCCCTGATTTGTTCTGTTTTAATTTGGGAGCAAGATTCTGCAATCAAAAATGTATTGCCTTTTCTTTTTTCTTTTAGCTGTTCTCTATAAATCAGTCAGGATATGATATGAAAAGAAAGGAAAGTGGGATTAAAAAGAATATGACTTACTGTTTTACCTAGAAATTTAATTTCTAAACTTTCTTTACCTGAGTTAGATTTCCCCAAAGCTCACCTAAGATTTAAGGAATAACTTGATATTTGTGAATAAATTCCATTTAGTGTGATGATTAAAGAAATGACTTTATACTTGTAAGTAAATTCTATCTGTCTGGAATTTACAGAATTATCCACTTGGAAATAATATGTCTTTAACTCATGATTCTAGATGATTGAGAAATGTATAGGGAAACTTTTCAGTCCTTTATGTAGTTGATAGTGTGCTATCATTTTTTTGTATTTCAAGACAAAATATAGATTATCTTCTTGCTTTCCCCTTTATTCTTCCTCTCTTTTTTTCTCTATCTGTATAGTTTTCCATTGTGTAGATGACCATAATTTAATTATTCAGTCATCTTTTAATGAATAGGTTATTTCAAGTCTTTACTATTGTAGAAGTGCCACAGTGAATCACCTTACATATTTGTAATTTTTCACATGTTCTAATATAGCTGTAGATTCCTGCAAATTGAATTGCTAGGGCAACCGAGATACATCAATTTTAATTGGCCTTCACAGAAATGTTATCAGTATACACTCTGATCAGCAAAGTGTGAGAATCCTTTCTTCACCTTTGAGAGTCAGCATGTCATCAAACGTTTTGAGCTTTGCCTATATGAAGTAAAAAATGGAATTTTAGTATAGAATTAATTTACATTTTTTAACAGTTAAGTGGAGCATCTTTTCGTAGGTTTAAGAGCCACTTGTATTTTTTTTTTATTTTTTATTTTATTTTATTTTATTATTAAATCATAGCTATGTACATTAATGCGATCATGGGGCACCATTCACTGGTCTTATAGACCATTTGACATATTTTCATCACACTGGTTAACGTAGCCTTCCTGACATTTTCTTAGTTATTGTGTTAAGACGTTTATATTGTATAGTTACTAAGTTTCACATGTACCCTTGTTGTATTTCTTTTTTCTTTTTTAATTTTTATTTCTATTGCTTATATTTTCTGCAAATTGGTTGCCTATTTTGTATTTGAGTTGCTGACTTTTTAGTGACTGATTTTAGGAGCTCTTTATGTAAAAAAATTGTGATTTGAATTATAATTTTTTGAGACTTTCATTTTTCTTTTGATTTTATATGTGATTGTTTTTCCATGCACATTTTCAAATATTTATATTATCAGACTTTACCTAAGTTTCATATTTAGAAAGACCTTTTCCAATGCAAAATTATTTAAAAATCATTAAGCAACAGGGTTGGTGCCCATAGCTGTTCAGTGGTTAGGGTGCTGGCCACATGCACCAGGGCTGACAGGTTCAGTCCAGGCCTGCCAAACAACAATGACGACAACAACAACAACCAAAAAAAAAAAAAAAAACTAGCTGGATAATGTGGCGGGTGCCTGTAGTCCCAGCTACTTGGGAGGCTGAGGCAAGAGAATCACTTAAGCCCAAGAGTTTAAGGTTGCTGTGAGCTGTGACACTATAGCACTCTACAGTGGGCGACCTAGTGAAACTGTCTAAAAAAAAAAAAAAATCATTAAACAGCAAACAAAAAAACCGCCTTTTGTTCCTTATACTTTTATTGTTTTTCTCTTAGATTTTTGAGCCATTTGGAATTTTTTCTGGTATAGGTGAGGTCAGTTCCAACTTTATTTTTCTCGCCAGCTAATTAGCCCATTGTGTCAACACCATTTGTTTAACAACCCATCTTTTACCTAACCAGTGATAAAGTAAGAGCTAGAGTCTTCATCTGTTACCCTGAGTAGAGTGCTGTGGCATCGTAGCTCAGGGCAACCTCAAACTCTTGGGCTCAGGCAATCCTCTTGCTTCAGCCTCCTGAGTAGCTGGAACCACAGGCGCTTGCCACAATGCCCAGCTATTTTTAGAGATGGAGTCTCACTTTTGCAGAGGCTGGTCTTGAACGCCTTAGTGTACCGGCTCAGTCTCCCAGAGTGCTAGGATTACAGGTATGAGCCACCTTACCCAGCCAGCGTCTCTCTTTTGCTCAGGCTGGTCTTGAACTCCTAAGCTCAGGTAGGTGATTCACCTACCTTAACTTTCCAAGGTGCTGAGATTACAGGTGTGAGCCACTGTGCCTGGCCTCAATGGATTTTCTTTCCCTCTTGAATCATCTTTGAATGAAAAGAGATCCATTTCAATCTGAGAAACCTTATTAGAAAAATAAAATAAAATAAAATAGGAAAAGAGAGCCATTAATGCTCAGTATTTGCCAGTAGGCAGTTGGGTAGAGTGTACTTACCCCTTCATTGTTCCTTTGGGTGCTGGCAGTGTCACCTCTCAGACCTAAACCTAGCAGGAAATGGATGCTATTTATCTGGTGAAGATTTGCTACAGTGAGATGGAGTATTTTTCCACTCTGGCTTGTCAGCTCAGATGTGGTTTGTAGTCTTCGCCTAAGTGTATGAAAGACTACTCTTTGGTGGCATGTACTTGTCTCATTATACTTTCAGTCCTTTTCCCATGTATCCCACTTCTCTTTAGGTGACAATGTGTCTAAAATGCTGTATTTTCCTAACTCACTTGCCTTGGAGGTTAATGATTTAGGTAGGGTAGAAGGGCCTGATTGAGTGAAGGAGACTTTCTTGGGAGATGTTTGGCATGTGACAAGGAGATCATCACTTTTTTGTTGTTGTTTAGTACAACTTTTATTCCTAAAAGTGAGTTAAAGTATTTTGTCTACTTTACTTTGGGTCACCTCTATGTTCTTTTTTACCTCAAAGCCTAGAGAAATGTGCTGAGGTAGTTTGTCTGAAGGAATTACCACTGGTTATTTGATTGGTAGAACCCTTTCAAACTTTGGGTCACCTCTATGTTCTTTTTTACCTCAAAGCCTAGAGAAATGTGCTGAGGTAGTTTGTCTGAAGGAATTACCACTGGTTATTTGGTTGGTAGAACCCTTTCAAACTTTTCTGAAAGATAACTGTTGCCAGTTTAAAATTACTGTAGCCTTTGTGTTAGTTGTAAGGTGACTGTGACACTTGGTAGACTTAAAGCTTCATTTTTCCCTAGCTACAGTAAGGCAGTGGTTACTGTTACTGTTCTTTTTATTTAGTATTATGGATTCCATGTTTTAAAGAAGGCACATAAGCCCAGGTGCAGTGGCTCACACCTGTAATCCCAGCACTCTGGGGAGGCAGAGGTGGATGGATTGCCTGAGCTCACAGGCTAGAGACCAGCCTTTGGAAGAGCGAGACTGTCTCTAAAAATAGACAGGCGAGGCTTGGCGCCTATGGCTCAAGTGGCTAAGGCGCCAGCCACATACACCTGAGCTGGCAGGTTTGAATCCAGCCTGGGCCCGCCAAACAACTATGATGGCTGCAACAAAAAAATAGCCGGGCGTTGTGGTGGGCTCCTATAGTCCCAGCTATTTGGGAGGCAGAGGCAAGAGAAACGCTTGAGCCCAGGAGTTGGAGGTTACTGTGAGCTGTGATGCTACGGCACTCTACCCAGAGTGACAGCTTAAGGCTCTATCTCCAAAAAAAAAAAAAAAAAAAAAAAAAAATTGCCAGGCAATGTGGCAGGCACCTATAGTCCCAGCTTCTTGGGAGGCTAAGATAAGAGAATCGCTTCAGCCTAAGAGTTTGAGGTTGTAGTGAGCTGTGACCCCACAACTCCACTGAAGGCAACAAAGTGAGACTCAAAAAAGAAGGCACGTGAGGTAATTTGGCCATTAAATGAAGAGATTTTTGTTTTTTTTATTGTTGTTCCCATATTAAGAGTAGTGATTTCAACCCAAATAGCTGGTATTACCCTGTTTTTCCAAATCCACTATAACTAACGCCAATTGTTTTAATACTTCCTTCTTTTAAAAAATATCTGATGTTTGTAGTACATGGAATATAGTTAGTATATTAAGATCAGTTTCTTTTATATTATTTTAAAGAGTTTTGTATTGTATTCCTCCTACTTCCTCTTAGTTGCTGTTCTAGAGCAGGACATTAGCTAAATAAATGAGAAAGATCTTTTTTAATTTGATGAGACTTATATCAGTCTTCTAATAGAAGTAAACCATCATGAACATGGACCATCTTTCAGAAAAATTGAAGTGTTTTAACCTCTTTTAAGTAAAAAGTTAAAAGTTTTTATCATCTCTGTGTGTATCATTTACTGAGAAGAATCACTTGCTTAGCCTGTTAGTTTTCTCATGTAATTAAGAGGAGTAAAACACAGTAGAGCAGATTTTTATTGCCATGTTGTTTATAATTTATAAACACATGTGTCATTTATAATTATGAAATCAGCTCTTTGATGGAAGGTGCTAGAGTCACCTCTATTCTAGAGCTCATGTGTCATGAGTAGTGTATAAAGTGTGCCATTTTAAAATATCTTTAGTGGCTCGGCTCAACAAAGTTGGCAGGTTCAAACCCAGCCTTGGCCAGCTAAAACAACAATTGACAACTGCAACAAAAAATAGCTGGGCATCATGGCGGGCGCCTATAGTCCCAGCTATTTGGGAGGCTGAGGCAAGAGAATCACTTAAGCCCAAGAGTTGGAGGTTTCTGTGAGCTGTGATGCCAATGGCACTCTACCGAGGGTGACATAGTGAGACTGTCTCAAAAAATAAATACTAATATCTGTTTATTGTTACCTTGTTATTGCCTGTATCCTCCACTACTGCATAAACTTGAGGTCAAGGCATTTGTTCGCTGTTGTGTTCCTTGGGATTAGAACATTGCTTGGGACATTGTAAGCGTTCAGCAAAAATCTGTTGACTCATCAAGTACGTGTGTTATAAAATTATAGTCTAAGGGTAGAATCTAGCCTGTACGTGTTTTTGGTTATGTTTTAGCTTCTTATGTTTTACTTTTTAAAAAAGTTATTTGACATATTTCAAAATGTCAAATCTTCAACTTTCTTTGAAAAATCAAATTTGCTTACCCTGGATCTTTATTTTTGTGTGGCAACAGGTAACTGGACTGAGTACCAAGCCACTTCCTTTATAAAGGGTCTCCATTCTCCCATGTGTCGCACCCTGCTACATCTCCCCTGCCTCTCAAATTTTGAAAAATGAGCCTTGGGCCATTTGCTGTTTATTATTTTGCCTTCTATGTTATATTTTCTTTCTTTCTTTTTTTTTTTTTTTTTTTGTAGAGACAGAGTCTCACTTTATTGCCATCAGTACAGTACCGTGGCGTCACACAGCTCACAGCAAACTCCAACTTCTGGGCTTAGGCTATTCTCTTGCCTCAGCCTCCCGAGCAGCTGGGACTACAGATGCCCGCCACAATACTCAGCTATTTTTTGTTGTTGTTGTTGCAGTTTGGCCAGGGCTGGGTTTGAACCCGCCACCCTTTGGTATATGGGGCCGGCGCCCTACCCACTGAGCCACAGGCACCACCCTCTGTTATATTTTCTTAACCCCTTTTGCTTATTTATTTACCTGCCTCCTGGCTGTAGGCATTTGGGTTAACAACTCTATTGTAAGTCATATTTACGCTTCCTACGCAGTTACACTTTTTACATTTAAACTTAAAAGTGTAAAATAAATAAAGATGATTGAAGTTGTGACTATTAATGAAAGAGACACACAAGTATCTCTTATGCCTTTTAACATAATGCATTTTAGATTCATCTATGTATCAATAATTTCTTTTTAATGCTGAATAGTATTCCATTGTCTGAATATACTACATTTTTTCCCATTCATTCACCAGTTAATGGCATGTGAATTGTTTGCAGTTTTTGGCAACTAGGAATAAATAAAAACCTCTCTTAACTCTGTAAATGCCTAAGAGTAAGTCTGCTCAGTTGCATGGTAAGTGTATGCTTAACTTTATAAGAAACTGCACAATTATTTCCCAAAGTGGTTATACTATCCTACATTCCTACCAGCAATGTTCGGAAATTCCACTTGCTCCACTTGCTCTTTTTAATTTCCGCCATTCTGGTGCGTATATAGTGATATCTCACTAGGGTTTTAAGTTTGCATTTCTCTAAGGACTAATGATCTTGAGTATCATTTTATCGGCTTATTGGACCAGAGGGAGTTCTTCATCTTTGTAATATTAATACAATAGTAGTATCTAATCTATAGTTGATACTTTGGCACTTATCCCAATAATGTCTTCTATGAAGTTTTCCTTCCCCTAGCCTATCCAGGACTACACATCAGGTTTAGTTGTTATGTTTCTTTGGTCTCTGTTTTTAATTTTTTTAGAGACAGAGTCTTACTTTGTCACCCTCAGTAGAGAGCTGTGGCGTCAAAGCTCACAGCAACCTCAAACTCCTGGGCTTAAGCGATTCTCTTGCCTCAGCCTCCCAAGTAGCTGAGACTACAGGTGCCCACCACAATGCCCAGCTATTTTTTGGTTGTAGTTGTCATTGTTTGGCAGGTCCAGGCTGGATTCAAACCAGCCAGCTCTGGTGTATGTGGCTGGCGCCTTAGCCGCTTGAGCTACAGGCACCAAGTTGCTTGCTTCATGTATTTTGAACCGCTGTTCTTATTTATGATATGGCTCTCTATATTTTTATCCTGTCATCATTGTGAAGTGCCCATTATTTTTTGTAGTACTCCTTTTCTTCAAGTCTATTTTGTCTAATATTAGTGGTGCCAAGTTTCTTAAGCTCACTGTTGCATGATATATATTTTCCCTCTACTTTTCACTTTCAGCCTTCTTTTATATTAAAGATAAGTACATCTGTTAATAGATGGCATTATTTATTTATTTATTTATTTATTTATTTATTTTTGAGACATAGTCTCACTTTGTCTCTCTCGGTAGAGTGCTATGGTGTCGTAGCTCACAGCAACCTCTAATTCTTGGGCTCAAGAGGTTCTCTTGCCTCAGCCTCCCAAGTAGCTGGGACTAGAGGGGTGAGCCACAATGCCCTCCTATTTATAGAGGAGGGGTCTCACTCTGGCTCAGGCTGGTTTCCAACCTGTGAGCTCAGGCAATCTACCTGCCTTGGCTTCCCAGAGTACTGGGATTACAGGTATGAGCCACTGCACCTGGCCTATAGATAGCATTTTTGATAGGGTTGGATTCAAATATGCTGTTTCAAACACTCTTTTATTATCCAATCTGTTTATTGCTCTTTTGTTTCTCCTTTCATGTCTTTTTTGGGGGAAAGGGGTTTAATCAATTTTTTTTCTTTAGTTTTTCGTTTAATTCTTCTATTGGCTTTATCTGTACTTTTTCTTTTGGCAACAGAGTCTTGCCCTGTTGCCTGGCCTGGAGTGCAGTGGTGTCCTCAGAGCTCACTGCAGTCTCAAATTCCTGGTCTGAAGTGATCCTCTTGCCTCAGCCTTTAGAGTAACAGGGACTATAGGTGCATGCCACTAGGCCTGGCTAACTGTTTTTGTTTGTTTAATTTTTTTTGCTAACATTTTTATATGTTTTTTTTTTTTAAGAGACAAGGTCTTTCTATGTTGCTCAGATGCTCTCAAACTCCTGGGTTCAAGTAATTCTTTCAACTCAGCCTCCTAAAGTACTAGGAGTACAGGTGTGAGCCACTACACCTGGCCTCTATCTATATATACACCTTTCTATATTATTTTTTAAATGTATGATTTGGCATTAATATAGAAATCCTTAATTTAGTCTGCCTAGAGTTTTTTCTTGTACCATTCTACTTAAAATATAAGAACCTTATAGCAGGCTTGGCACCCGTAGAACTGTGGTTATAGCACTAGCCACACACACCCAAGCTGGTGGGATCAAACCCAGCACGGGCCAGCTAAACAACAATGACAACTGCAACAACAACAAAAATAGCCCGGCATTGTGGCAGGTGCCGATGGTCCTGGCTACTTGGGAGGCTGAGGCAAGAGAATTGCTTAAGCCCAGGAGTTGGAGGTTGCTGTGAGCTGTGATGCCACAGTAATCTGCCGAGGGAGGGCACCATTGTGAGACTCTGTCTCAAAAAAATTAAAAACCTTATAGCAGTAGGTTCTTTTGTTTTTGTTTACCACTTCCTGGTCTTGGTACTATTGTTGTATTATAGCATAAAACATGCTACATCTGCATATTTTAACCCCCATAATTACTGTTTTGTAACTTTCACTTCAAGTAGTCACATGTCTTTTAAAGATGTTAAAAGAAGAAAAAATACATTATCTTTTTGTAAATACTCACATCTTTACCATTTCTGGTATTTTTTCCATTTCTTCTAAATCTAGGATTCCATTTCCCTTCAGCCTGAAAAATTGCCAACTTTTTTTTGTTGTTGCAGGCTTGCTGGACATTTATCCCACATTGTGTTTATTTCACCTTATTTTTTCTACCTCAATTTTATGAAGGATATTTTTACTAAATAGAGAATTCTGTATTGTAAGGGTGAATTTTGGTTTGTCTACTGTCTGTTACTCTTTCAACAATGTCCTCTCATTGTCTTTTGGCCCCTATCGTGTATGATGAGAACTAAACTGTCATTTATATTGTTATTCTCCTAAATATATTCTTTTTCAAACTGTTTTTATGATTTTTCTCTTTGTCTTTGATTTTCAGCAGCTTTACTATGATGTACCTAGTTACAGTTTTCCGAGTGTTCATTCTGTTTTGAATTTGTTGTACTTCTTGGATAGGTTATATTTTTCACCAAATTTGAGAGCATTTTGGCCATTATTTACATTCTTTTTTCAACCTTATTCTTTCTGTTCTTTCTTTTGAGACTTTACACGTTTGTCTATTTGATATTGTCTTATGGTTTACTGAGGCTCGATTTATCTTTTTTCCCCCATCAGATTGGATAATTTCTGTTGCCTTTTGGTGTTTCCAGAATTTTTCTTCTATCATCTCCAATGTGCTGTTAAATCCCTTCTGTGAATATTTTATATTACATTTGTGCTTTTTGGTTTTAGAATGTTTATTTTGTTCACGTTTCTAGTTTACAGTCTCTGTAGAGATTTCTTTTCTTTGCATTCATTATGACCATTTCCTTTGAATTTTTGATAATTTTTGATAACTATTTACAATAGTTACTTTGAAGTTCTTGTCTGCTAACTCCAGGATCTGAATGTGTTACTGCCCAACCAAGTCCCTTACCTGCTGCCCATGAAGAGGCTAATATGCTGAGACAGCAGGAGTTGCAACAGAGCAAGAGTTTAATATCACAAGATGCCAAAGAGGAGCTGAAAGAAATTTCTCAAATCCATGTCCCTGAGAGTTTTGGGGCCAGGGTTTTTAAAGGTAGTTTGGCAAACAGTAGGCTAGAGAATTGAGTCTGTTGATTACCAGGGGATGACCTCATAGGGTCACAGAAATTGTCTTCTTGGGGAAGACAATCCTCGGTAAAAGGTCACAGAACATGTTGGGTCAGTTGCCATGCATGGCCACTGGCATGGCCACTGGTCTGGTTGATATCAGTTGGTCCACCTAAATGCAGAGTCTGAAAGAAATTTCAAAGATCAGTCTTAGGTTTTAATAGTGACATTATCTGTAGAAGTGATTGGGAAAGTCACAAATCTTGCACCTGTTAAGGATACATGACACTGAAGCAGTAAAGGGGTGTCCAATGGGCTGCATGATGATTTTCTGAGTACTTTTTTCCTTATCTGTGGTGTCAGATGTCACAAAAAACATGCATGGACCTTTCTTTTTTTTTTTTTTGCTAATCAGCTTTTGTTACTGTTTGTGTATTTACTGTGTGGCCCAAGACATCTCTCTCTCTCTCTCTCTCTCTTTTTTTTTCTTTTTTTTTTTCTTTTTGTTGTTGTTGTTGAGACAGAGTCTCACTCTGTCACCCTGGGTAGAGTGCCCTAGCGCCATAGCTCACAGCAACCTCAGTCACTTGGGCTCAGGTGATCCTCTTGCCACACACCCCTCAAATAGCTGACACTAGAGGCACCCACCACCATGGCTAATTGTTTCTCTTTTTAGTAGAGATGGGGTCTAGTCCTGGGCAGGCTGGTCCCAAACTCTTGAGTTCAAGCAATTCACCTACCTTGACCTCCCAGAGTGCTCGTAGTATGGGCATGACGCAAGACATGTCTTATTCTTCCAATGTGTGGCAGATTTTAAAAAATAGGTTGGATACTCCTGTAGTTAGCAGTAACAGTAGTAAGCGGTTACAGGAAGGGAAGTAAGGAAACAGTGGCTGGTTAACTTTTTAGCTATGTCTATACTTCTTTAGAAATCAGACTTTTGCCAGAGTTCTTACCCTATAAGCCTTATGTTATTTTAATACAGGTTGGTTTCAGACTTTGGATTGGTTTCTGTTGATTTCTTTTTACTTGATTGTGGTTCACATTTTTTCTCTTTCCTCTCATGTTTATTATTTTTTGTTGCAGTTTGGCCGGGGCCGGGTTCGAACCTGCCACCCTTGGTAAATGGGGCCAGTGCCCTACTCACTGAGCCATAGGCGCTGCCCCATTGTTTTTTAATTGTGTTTTGAAAATTGTGAATGATATATTGCAGAGGATCTGAATTCTGTTTTCTTCCTCTGGAGGTCATTGAGTTTTTGCTTTAACAGGCTATTAAACATGGTCAGACTTAAACTCTACACTCCACGGTCTCCCTTGGAGTGGGTAGCGGCTGAAATCTCTGTTTAGGTTGGTCAACAATCAAGTCTTTTGATTGTTGCTTTTGTGCTTGGCTCTCTTTTTCTTTCTTTCTTTCTTTCTTTTTTTTTAAGGCAGAATCTCACTCCGTTGCCTGGGTAGAGTGCGGTGGTAACATCATAGCTCACAGCAACATCCAACTCTTGGGCTTAAGAGATTCTCTTCCCTCAGTCTCCTGAGTAGCTGCCACTATAGGCACCTGCCACCACGCCTGTCTAGTTTTTTTTTTAATTTTTAGTAGAGATGGGGTCTCACTCTTGCTCAGGCTGGTCTCAAACTCATGAGCTCAGGCAGTCCACCTACCTCAGCCTCCCAGAGTGCTAGGATTAACAGTGGTGAGCCGCCACACCTGGCCTTTGCTGGCTCTTTAGAGTCTCCTCCATGGATGTGCAGATCACGTGTTAGCTAAGGATTTGGGCATATTTATATGCAAATTATGTGGTATTTTCTTTCTAGGATTCCCCCTCCACGTTGACTAAATACCCTCTGACAAAAAGCAACATATAGGCAAATTTTACCTGGTACAGTTCCCTTTCTTTTCGTTCCCTTATTTTCTCAAACTTAGTGCTTTGAAACAAAAATAATCATGTGTTACTATTATTGTTGTAATTTTTTATGGTTCTAGGGGTTAACTAAATTCAGTTGGCTGGTTCTTGCTTATGTCTCCTATTGTTATATTCAAATGGGGGCTAGGATCATCTTAAAATCTCCCTCATCCTGGGCAGTTGCCTGTGGCTCAGTGAGTAGGGCGCTGGCCCCATATACCGAGGGTGGTGGGTTCAAACCCAGCCCCGCCCAAATGAAAAAATAAGAAAAAAATAACCAGGCATTGTGGCAGGCGCCCATAGTCCCAGCTACTTGGGAGGCTGAGGCAAGAGAATCACCTAAGCCCAAGAACTGGAGGTTGCTATGAGTTGTGACACCATGGCACTCTACCAGGGGTGACAAAGTGAGACTGTCCCTTAAAAAAAAATCTCCTTCACCCTCATCAGTCTGGCAGTTGACTCTGACTGTTGGCTGGGACATCGGTGGATTTTCAAGTAGAAAACATATGTGCCCTCTTCTTGGGCTTTTTCACTATGGCTGGGTTGCAAGAGCAAGCCTCCTGAAGCTGAGAACCAGGCTGGTGGACTGATCTATCAGAGGCTTACTTCTCCTTGGCTTACAGGATAGGACTTAGAGATTTTGACATTTCAGTTTCTTCATGACTATCATATGGGTTAATGTAACAGTTTAGATAGGCTGGCTGTAGATTAAATGAACTTATACATGAAAGCACTTTGTGAAGTGTAAAGCACTGTGAGATTATAAAGCAGGGTTGGCGAACAAGTTCGACACAAAGAGCCAAAATTTTAAACTGTGAGAGTCAGAGAGCCACACCACGCAGTGACCTGCCAAAACAGACAAACACTCACACAAAAGCATATAATTTTAACAATAATATATTAAACACA
>CAUYPK010096300.1:0-41267 GCA_963574355.1 Loris lydekkerianus
TTTATTGCAGCCCAATTCATAATTGTTAAGTCATGGAAGAAGCCCAAGTGCCCATCGACCTACGAATGGACTAGCAAATTATGGTACATGTACACCATGGAATATTATGCAGCCTTAAAGAAAGATGGAGACTTTACCTCTTTCATGTTTACATGGATGGAGCTGGAATATATTCTTCTTAGCAAAGTATCTCAGGAATGGGAGAAAAACTATCCAATGTACTCAGCCCTACTATGAAGCTAATTTATAGCTTTCATATGAAGACTATAACCCAACTATAGCTCAATAATATGGGGAAAGGGCCAAGGGAGGGGAAGGGAGGGGGGAGGTTAGGGTGGAGGGAGGATAACGGGTGGGGCCACACCTATGGTGCATCTTAGAATGGGCACAGGCAAAACCTACTAAATGCAGAATACAAATGTCTACATACAATAACTAAGAAAATGCCATGAAGGCTACATTGAACAGTTTGATGAGAATATTTCAGATTGTATATGAAACTAGCACATTGTACCCCTTGATTGCACAAATGTACACATCTATGATTTAACTATTAAAAAAATGCAAACAAAAAAAAGTGTTGTTAATCACTATTTTATCTCAAGACGTTGGTCTAAGGGGTAAAAAGGCTTGATTTTAGACATTTTGTGATACACTTTGATAGCAAGGTGGATTCCATTAGGTTTGAGCAACTTCTTTCAAACTGTCATCACACAGAAAGACAGGGAGAGATAGCTGCACAACCAGTAAATATCCAGCAATTAACGAGGCCAAGAACCTAACGTGTATATAAAGGTTGTAAT
This sequence comes from Loris lydekkerianus, assembly GCA_963574355.1. Lineage (NCBI taxonomy): Eukaryota > Metazoa > Chordata > Mammalia > Primates > Lorisidae > Loris > Loris lydekkerianus. The sequence goes on from CAUYPK010096300.1 coordinate 804, forward strand.
AAGTTGAGAAGGGACTATAGTGTACAAAATTTGGTATACACCCAAATGAAAGGATGATACACTGATCAGTCTCAAGGAATGGGATTGGTTTTGATACTTTTTCCTATTATTCCTTGAGTCCTGATGAAATAAACATCTGATTACAGAGAGAGAAAGAGATGGATTCAGATGTAGAGATGAACACACAGGTTCAATTCACATAGATTCTTTCTCCTGTCCATAAGAGTATGTGAAACAAAAGTACTTATGAGAAATATAACAACATCACACCAGGGAAAACACACATACCCTCCCAGCCTCACGCTGCCAGCACACTGCAACCTGCTATGAGCAGACACTCCCAACTCTGGAACTCACAAAAACCTTCCCCAGCTGCTGCAGTTACCCCTGTGGGGAGGGCTCTCTGAATCAAATAAAAGATTCCCCCCCTCCCCTGGAGTTTTAGAATAAACTGTTCCCAACATTCTGAAAATGAGTAAAGCAATATCCACATCATCAGCCTCAGTGAAAAGAGTCTTGCCTGGCCCCCAATTTGAACATCCTACAGCTATCTGGAGAGTTCCCAGCAGGTTGTGATCCAGAACTTTCCTTCCCAGAAGGAAATCAAGGGTATCCAAATGGGAAAAGAAATCAAAGTATCACTCTTTGCTGATGATACGATCTTATATCTAGAACAGGAGTCCTGCAAACCTATTAGTCCTGAATTGAGAAAAGATGTCTCAAATAAGAAGAACCCAGCAAAAGAACCCTGGTGAAATGAAAAATCAAAACAGATCAACACCCACCCCTTGGGATCACAATAGAACTACAGCAGTGAAATCCAACTATAAGGAAATTGTAGAAAATAAGGACATAAGATTCAAAATATAGATAGCAAATAAAATGAATACAATCGAAAAGAAAACTGAAAACCCCCAAAATACTTCAGGAAATTAATTTTTAAGAGTCACTGAAGAGCTTGACAAAATTACAAAGTATATGAAAGAAATGAGAGTTGTTTATGGGTTTTCAAAATGCAGCAAAAAAATTTCAGCAGAAATTTTGATCAACAGATCCAACAAAGGAGACAAAAATAATCTCCCAGATTGAACACAAGGCTCTCAAGTTAACCCAATCATTTAAAGAAGCAGAGAAGATAACAAGGGCAAGCAATCATTTAGGGATATATGGGACTATGTGACATGAAGAAATACATAAATTATAGGTATCCCTAAGGGAAAAGAAGATAGTGTCAAATGCATAGTAAATCTATTTGAAGGAATTTTCATGGAAGACTTCCCCAGAAATATAAGAGATTCAGACATCCAGATACAAGATAGTCATCAAACTTTGGAAGGATTAATAAAAAATAGGTCATCTCCAAGACACACAGTCAACCTGGCCAAAGTCAGGATGAAAGAGAAAATTCTACAGGCAGATAGATGTGAACAACTGACCTATGAGGGAAAACCCATCAGGATAACAGCAGATTTCTTAGTGTAAACTTTACAAGCCAGAAAGGAGTGGGTCCCCAGGATCTTCAACCTTCTTAAATAGAACAAATGCCAGACTAGAATTCTGTATCCTACAAAACTAGGTTTCATTTTTGATATGTAAATTAAATCCTTTCCAGATAAGCAAATGCTGAGGGAATTTCCAAGTCCAGATTGTCCTGCAAGAAGTACTCAGTCCTTCACTACACATGGATCAGCACAATAGATGCCCCCAGTGTAAAATCACTCAAAAGATAAAGGTCAAAGCCCAGTCACCACAATGGCTCAAGATGTAAAACAACACAATTAAGTTCTATTCAACAAAAAGAACAGAAATCCACTCACTTATTAATCCTTTCAATAAATCTAAATAGCCCGAACTCCCTACTCAAGAGCTAAGGGCTGGCTGAATGGGAAAAAATACAAGCCAAGTATCTGCTATCTCCAGAAAACACATCTAACCCACAAGGATTCATTCAGGCTCAAGGTGAAAGGAAAAAAGAAAAAAAAAAAAAAAAAAAAAAAAAAAAAAAAAAAAAAAAAAAAAAAAAGGAAAACAAAAAAAAAGTGTTTTTGCTGTAGAAATAAAAATAAAAAATAAATAAAAAAAAAAAAAAAAAAAAAAAAAAAAAAAAAAAAAAAAAAAAAAAAAAAATTCCATGCAAAAGGAAACCAAAAGATAATTGGTGTAGCAGTTCTCATATCAAATAACATAGACTTCAAATCAACAAAAGTAAAGAAAGACAAAGATGATCCTTACATAATGGTAAATCAAACAATTCAACAAGAAGGCATAATAATTCTAAATACATATTTACGTACCTAACAAAGGTGTACCTGGATTCAAAAAGCAAATCCTACTTGATCTAAACAAAATGATAAAGAGATGCACATAATAACCGAGGACTTCAATATTCCTCTGACAGAATATTCCTCCATACAGAAAATAAACAAGGAAACAATAGACTTAAACAGAAATATAGAAAACATGGGCCTAACAGACATTTACAGAACATCCTACCCCAAAACCATGGAATATATGTTCTTCTCATTAGCTCAGGGAATATCCTCTAAGATTGATCACATCCTAGGCCACAAAACATGTATCAATAAATTTTTAAAAATAGAAATTATATCATACATCTTCTCAGACCACAGTGGATTAAAACTAGAAATCAACTCCAACAGAAACACTCATCTCTACAATTGAGTCTAAACAACCTACTGCTGAATAATAGTTGGGTCAAGGAAGAAATTAAGATGGAAATCAAGAGGTTTTTTAGCTATATCCCACAGATTTTAATAACTTGTGTCCCTTTCATCACTAACTAGTGAACCCAGATATCACTAAATGATAAAGGGGACACAAGTTATTAAAATCTGTGGGATATAGCTAAAGAAGTCCTGATAGAACCAGGACCATGTGGGCTTTATCAGAGAGAAGCAAAGATGATTCAACATGCATGTACACAAATCTAGAAATGTAATTTATCAGATAAATAAAAGTAAACAAAGGCCATATGATCTTCTCAATAGATACAGGAAGAAGCTGAAGTACCCATCGACCCATGAATGGACTAGCAAATTGTGGTGCATGTATACCATGGAATATTATGCAGCCTTAAAGAAAGATGGAGACTTTATCTCTTTCATGTTTACATGGATGGAGCTGGAACATATTCTTCTTAGCAAAGTATCTCAGGAATGGGAAAGAAACTATCCAATGTACTTAGCCCTACTATGAAGCTAATTTATTGCTTTCACATGAAGGCTATAACCCAACTATAGCACAAGAATATGGAGAAAGGGCCAAGGGAAGGGAAGGGATGGGGGAGCTTAGGGTGGAGGGAAGGTAATAGGTGGTGCCACACCTACGGTGCATCTTAGAATGGGTACAGGTGAAACTTACTAAATGCAGAATACAAATGTCTACATACAATAACTAAGAAAATGCCATGAAGGCTACGTTGAACAGTTTAATGAGAATATTTTAGATTGTATATGAAATCAGCACATTGTACCCCTTGATTGCACTAATGTACATAGCTATGATTTAACAATTAAAAGTAAATAAGTAAATAAAAATAAAAAAAAGAAAATCAATAGATGCAGGAAAAGCATTTGACAAAATTCAGCACCCTTTCATGACAAGAACACTTAACAAAATAGGCATAGATGGGGCATGCCTCGAAATTATAAAAGCCATATACAACAAATCCATAGCCAACATCATCCTGAATAGGGAAAAAATTGAAAGCATTCCTCCTTAAAACCAGAGCTAGACAAAATTGCCCACTAACACCACTTCTATTTAATGTAGTGCAAGAAGTCCTACACAGAGCAATTAGACAAGAGAAGGAAATCAAGGGTATCCAAATGGGGAAAGAAGTCAAAGTATCACTTTTTGTTGATGATATGATCTTATATCTAGAAAATCCGAAAATTCTGGAGAATTTCAGGACTCTCCAGAGAGTCCTGGAATTGATAAATAAATTCAGCAAAGTCTCAGGTTATGAAATCAATGCACATGAATTGGTAGCATTCATATACACCAACAACAGTCAAGCTGACAGCCAAACCAAAGACTCAATACCTTTAATAGCAACAACAAAAAAATAAAATACCTAGGAATAAATTTAACTAAAAATTGAAAGACCTCTACAGGAAGAACTAGGAAATAGTGAGGAAGGAAATAGCAGAGGACATAAACAGATGGAAAAGCATCATGTTCATGAATTGGCAGAATCAATATCATTAAAATGTCTATACTACCCAAAGTGATCTAGAGATTCGATGAAATCCCCATTAAAATACCAACATTTTTCCCAGGAAAAATAATCCTGCGCTGTGCATGGAAACAAGAAAAGACCATGAATATCCAATGCAACCTCAAGCAATAATAACAAATCTGAAGGCATCTACCTTACCAGACTTCAAGGTATACTACAAGGCTATGTGAACCAAAACAGCATAAAACAGAAACATAGATCTGCATAAAAACAGAGACATAAACCCATGGATCAGACCAGAGAACCCAGATATAAAACCATCCTCATAATTCCATCTGCTCATTGACAAAGTAAACAAAAACATACACTGGAGAAAAGAGTCACCATTCAATAATTGGTGCTAGGAAAATTGGATAGCCATAGGCAGAAGACTGAAACAGGATCCCTGCCTCTCACCACTCAAAAATTAATTCACAATGAACTTAAACCTAAGACATGAGGCTAGAAGAATTCTAGAAGAAAATGTTGGACAAACTCTAAAGATATCAGCCTCAGAAAATAATTTATTAAGAAAACTCCAAAGGCAATCATAGCAACAACAAAAATTAACAAATAGGACTTGATTAAATTAAAAATCTTCTGTACAGCCAAAGAAATAATCAATAGAGTGAATAGACAAACTGCAGAATGGGAGGAAGTATTTGCATGATATACATTTAAAAGGGTTGATAAGCAGAATATATAAAGAACTGAAACAAGTCAGCAAGAAAAAAATCAAACAATCCCACAAAAAAGTGGGCAAAACACATGAACAGAGATTTTCAAAAGAAGATAGACTAATGGTCAATAAACATATGAAAAATGCTTAACATCTCTAATCATTAGGGAAATGCAAATTGAAACCACTACAAGATTATCACCTAGCTCTAGTGAGAATGGTGTTCATCAAAGAGTTCCAAAACAATAGATGCTGGCACAGATACAGATAAAACAGGAATATTTACAAACCACTTGTGGAACTGCAAACTAGTACAATCTCTGTGGAAAATAGTATGAAGATACACCAATGAACTAAAAGTGGACCTACCATTTGATCCAGCAGTCCCTCTATTGGGTATCTACCCAAAGGAAAAAATGTCCTTTTATCAAAAAGACAGGTGCACTCGAATGTTTATTGCAGCAGAATTCACAATTACAAAGATATGGAAACAACCCAACTACCCATTAATATGTGTGTAGATTAATAAAATGTGGTGCCAGGAGTGGTGACTCACACCTGTAATGCTAGCACTCTGGGAGGCGGAGGGAGGTAGATCACCTAAGCTCAGGAGTATGAGACCAGCCTGACCAAGAGTGAGACCCTGTCTCTAAAAAAGTAGCGAGATGTTGTGGCATACACAGCGCCTGGTAGTCTCTGCTACAGGAGGCTGAGGCAAGAGAATTACTTGATCCTAGGAGTTTGAGATAGCTGTGAGCTATGACACTATGGCATTCAACCTCAAGGCAACTGAGTGAGACTCTGTCTCCAAAAATAAATAATAAATAAATAAAGTATATGAGGTCGGCAATTAAGTTCATAAAAGTATCCTAGAAAAAGCGCTACATACCTCATTGCCGAATATATCACCATGGTTACTTTTGAAGTACTCTCCTTGGGAAGCTATATACCCACAACCAGAGCCTAGTCCACCCTTCAAGGCAATCTTGGAACTCTTTTTCTGGAATGTCCATCAAAGCTGTCTTCATATTACCCTTAATGTCCTGAATGTCATCAGAATTTTTTCCTTTCAATATTTCCTTTACTTTCAGGTAAGGAAAAAGTTATCAGGGGCCAGGTCACTTGAGTACAGAGGGTGTTCTAATATAGTTATTTGTTTACTGGCTAAAAACTCCCTCATAGAGAGTGCTGTGTGAGCTGGTGCATTGTCATGATGCAAGAGCCATGAGTTGTTGGCCAGGATTTTCCTATGTCTCTGTCAATGTTTACTTGGTTTGTTGTGCTTCTCACAATCAGCTAATGATTTTGATGCACAATTCGAAAATTTTTGGCAATGTTTTCATTCTGGTTCTGCTCATTACTGGCTGCCCTGACCTCTCTTCATCAATGACTCTTTCTCTCCTTCAGAAAAACCTTTAATCTATTTGTACGCTGCCATATTCTTCATGGCATAATCCCCCACACTTGGACTAACATGTCCCTGATTTCATTTTCACTCCTACAGAGTTTAACAAGAAATTTAACATTGCTCTAATTCAAGCTCTGACAGTCTCACAATGACAGCACACAAAAACAGAACAATAATGAATGCCACTCAGCATGACACTGACGCCTGTCAACATGAACATAGCTATGAGACACTGATATATCAAGGTTACGAAACCTTACTGAGCAGCTTTTACATGCTGCCAATATAAGTGCACGGTGGCAAGATTGCGAACTTAATTATAAGACCTCACATATATACCATGGAGTACTACTCAACCATAAAAAAAAAAAAAAATGGTGAACTAATACCTTTTGCAACAACCTATATGGAACTAGAGACCATTCTTCTAAGGAAAGCATTGCAAGGGTGGAAAAACAAACAGCACGTGTACTCACTATTAAATTGGAACAAATTCATGAACACTCATGTGCACGTATGATAGCAAAGCTCAACTGAAACAAAGCAGAGGAGGGGACAGAAGGGTAAATTCACACCTAATGGGTACAATGTATGTTGCTGTGGTGATAGGCACCCTTATAACTTTGACTCAAACTGCACAAAAGCAATCCATGTAACCAAACTGTGTATAGCCCTGTAATATTATGGAATTTTTTAAATGAAAAATATGTAATAGAGTTGATTTAAAAGAAACCTCAAAAATAATCTTATCCCATCTTCTCATTTTTAAAGAGTAAGCCACCCTTACCCCAGGTTACAAGGCCAATACTGCAATTGTTATTAGTAAGAGCTAATGTGCATTAGGTACCTTCTATGTATCAGAATTTGCACTAAGCTTTCTAAGTGCACTATCTCATTAATATTCCCAGGACAATCAGAATAGTGATCTAACTGATAAGGAAACTGAGGCTCAGAAAAGTGAAGCAACTTGCCCAAGGTCATTGAACTGGTAAGATACAGAGACAGATTTGGAACCCAAGGGATGCACTGAGCTTCACTGAACCCAAGATTCTTGGTTTCAGATCTAGTACAAGTTCCCTTTATAAACTTCAGCATGAAATTTTAATTTAAAGTGTTTCTTTCATTCCACGGGTAATTGGAAAAATTCACTTTTTTAATGAACTCGCAAAATATAATTACCTCCCCAAATTGTGCATTCCCTTTTTTCTAATGAAATCGATTGCTCGCACTGAGGACTTGTTCATCTGGGGCCAGGCTGCCCCATAAATAAGTCATGCCCAGGTTCATCTGTGTGGCTGTCACTGTATATATAATAGAGGAGACAGTGTCAGGAAGCAGCCAACACACACCTCCTTGAGCACATGTTTCTAAATTGCCCTTGACAGGTTATGAGCAGAGCATTTCAAAGGGATATATTAAATATCAGCACGAGTGTTTTGAGAGTCTTCCTTTCCAGGTCCTGTGGCTGGCAGTTTGATTTCTTCCAATTGCATTTGGTTTTTGCCCAACAACCAAACCTTCTGTTTTTTACTAACAGAAGGAAGGAAGCTGAGGGCAACTCTTGGGGCGTCTGGTCTGGCTGCAGAGTTACTCTCCTGGCCTCTGAGTATTAGGAGAAGAGATTTATGAGTTGATGAGGTACATAAATCTCTGCAAGGTGGGTTCAGCTCCTGGATCTACCATCACCTCTCAAGCGATATGGATTCAAATCCTGGATCTACCATTTACTAGCCATGTGGTGCTCAGAAGCCTCTCAATTTTTGAACTACAGATGGGAGTAATAAATGACCCTGTCCCCCAGAAGGTCACAGTGAGGATTAAATAAGTATGTTAACAATAGCTAATGTTCATTCAGTACTCATTTGGAACCAAATGCTTCATTAAGCACTGAACATGTATATATTACTTATATAATTCTCAAAAAGAAGTAGTATCCATGTTATAGATAAGAAAACTAAGGCACAGAGCAGGTATATAACTGGCCCATTGCCATATCATGGGTTTTTCACCAGGCAGTCTGGTTCCAGACTGAAATCCCTTAGCAACTACCTTGCTGTTAATAATAAAGAACCTGGCACATAGTAAGTGCTCAATACATTTTAGTTACTTTTTTGTCATTGAGACACCTCCTAATATCTTACCTATTCAGAAAAGATAATTGTCAGTGTTTTATGAAAGAATAACAGAAATACCATTTCCTTAACTTGTGGTTTGCACCAGAGGTTTTACTTACATTTTCAGCATCCCTGTCCTATTTTTCCCCATTGACTAAATGAGGGAAGCTGAAGTGTTAAAAGGCCAAGGGACTCTCACATGGCAATACAGGATAGCCAGGACTGAAGTCCCAGTCTATCAATTCGAAAGTTCACACCACACCAATGACTTGGTCAAGCCCTCCTTGCTCGTATCATCAAACTCCAACAGACCATTTCCACCTCCCTTCATCACAGATGACAGAACTTTGCAAAGTTTATTGCTTACGCAGATCACCTGGGAATCTCATTAAGTGCAGATTCTGACGTGGCAGGTCTGGGTGGAAGCTGAGATTTTGCATTTCTAACAAGCACTCAGGTAGCATGGGTGGTGCTCTCATGCGGACACTTTGCATAGTGAGGATGCAAGACAGTCTTCCAGCCCTTCCACATTTTCTCTTTGCCACTCGAGACTCAAGAGGCCTCTGAGGTTGTGGGATTGATACAGGGAATTAGTTCCACTTTCTTTAGTTCTATGGAGTCCGATTTCCCAAAGCACCCCTTTGCCATACTAAGACCGGCCTCTCCACCCAGGTCAGCACCACACACAAACACATGCACGCATGCTCTTGCGACCTCTCTTAAATTTTTATCTTCTTGTCACATGTTATTTCATATTAGATCACCCCCAATGTCGAATGAAAACTCAGATGGTTTCTGCACCTCTTTAACTCCAAAGGAGAATCCTGCCATAAGAAGAAAGGCAGCAGTACAAGCAATTTATGACTGGACAATGACTCCAACTAATGATAATGAGCCTGGTGACATTTGGTTGTACGTGGTTAAATCTTTCACAAAATAGTCCCTTCCTGCTTTCAAATTTAAGCCTGCTCAAGTATTTGAAAGGTTCTTTGTGAAGTGGCTCTGTCTTGCTGGCCCATGATTTTCCTGCCGTGGCCCTTTCCTGTTCAGCCTCATCTTGCTGTACCTTCTCCCAATACTCTGTTTTCCCTGCTGGGCAGGTCTTTCTAGCCCTTGATTGTCCTATTCATACTTTAGGGCCTTTGACTATGCTCATCCTTCCTCCTGGATTCTCTTCTCCCAACTATAATTCCCTGCAAATCCCTCTGTCTTCAAGCCCAGATTTTTTTTCCACAAAGAAATTTTGAGGTCAGGACACACTCACTGGCTGTGCTCACCATTCCAAGGTATTGACTTCATATCCTATGCAGGCACCCCCTGGACAGAATAGGAACAATAACCTTCTTTTCCCAAAACTACAGATGTTGGCATGGATGTAGAGAGAAGGGAACACTTTTGCACTGCTGGTGGGACTGCAAACTAACACGTTCCTTCTGGAAAGAAGTTTGGAAAACACTTAGGGAACTAAAAGTAGACCTGCCATTTGATCCTGCAATTCCTCTACTAAGTATATATCCAGATGACCAAAATTTACTTTACAACAAAGACATTTGCACAAGAATGTTTACTGCAGCCCAATTCATAATTGCCAAGTCATGGAAGCAGCCCAGATGCCCATTGACCCATGAATGGATTAACAAATTGTGGTATATGTACACCATGGAATATTATGCAGCCATAAAAAAGATGGAGACTTTACCTCTTTTATGTTTACATGGATGGAGCTGGATCATAGTCCTCTTAGTAAAGTATCTCAAGAATGGAAGAAAAAGTATCCAATGTACTCAGTACTATTATGAAAGCAATATATAATCACCCACACTTTCATATGAATGATAAAACATAATTATAGCCCAGAAAGAAGGAAAGAAGAGGAGGATGAGGGAAGGGGATGGGGGGTGGCTGGATGGAGGGAGGGTAATCAGTGGGACCTCACCTATTGTGCATATTGTAAGGGTACATGTCAAATATATTAAGAGTAGAATTGCCTAAACACAACAATTAAATAAGTGAGGTGAAGGCTGTTAACCAGTTTGATATAAACATTCCAAATTGTATATAAAATCAGCACATCACACCCCATAAATGCAGTAATGTACACAGTTATGATCTAATAAAAAATAAATGTCTATAAAAACAAACAAAAACAAAAAAAAAACCCTCTTTCACAGATGGTTACAGTGAAGTTGAAATAAGTAATAGTTCATGTCTACTCAGTACTCTTGATGTGCCAAACATTAAACTAGGCACCAAACAAGCATGCATTACTCACATAATTCTCACAAGGAATTATTATCCCCATGTCACAGATGAGGAAACTGAAGCACAGAGAGGCTATACAACTGGCCCATTGTCTCATAGACTCTACAGACAGAAAGCTGTGGAGAAGAGAGGGAAGACCAGTTTGGGCATATGCTTCAGAGGAAAGGAAGGCCAGTTGACGTGCTCCTTGACAGAAACGGAGCTGAATGATAGAATACTAGAGGGGAGGGCAGAATTGTGGAGAGTAAAGGGAAGGAGGGGAATGAGGGAACCCCCGACCTTCACAACAAACCTGTTGTTTTCTCCCCAGGCCCTCTCCCACCTTTCCCTACTGTCACCCGGAATGGAAGTCCACAGGGTGATAGAATTGCAGAGAAGTAAAGCTGCTCGTCTGACAGATGAAGAAACTAAGGGCCTGCATGGGTGAGTCACGCCGGCAGATGGCTCCGTATTTAGCTGTTTCTACCTTTTTATCCTTCTAAACCACCCAGAGGAAACTCTCAAGGGCTGTGAGGCACAGAAACATCACCAATTCAGAGCCTCAATTCATTCCAATCCCTTTAATAGGTCTTGTTCAGACAACCTTGTAAAACTGCAGAAGATGGCTTTTCTTTCTTTTATACTAGAAGTGTCAGGAGCCTCTCTGGCCATTTATTTGATGGAGAGGTTGCTAAATGTTACAGCAAACAGCCATATCAATCTGGTTAATAGCTGAGCATTGGTGTCTGCGGAAACCCTAAGACCTCACCCACCTGAGAGGAAAAGTTTTTCTGGCCTCCAGACCACGTTTTGCATGAATAGCAGGAACAGAAAAGTCAGGGGATGCCATAGACTCTGGTCCTGGGGGGGAAGGGATGTCCTATCTTCATTCTGAAGCCAACTTGTGGGACCGTGAGGAAATCACTCTCCCTGGTGGAAACTCTTACTGGAAGAGAAAAGGAAGTTAATATAAATAGTCCCAAACTTGTGCACACAGACTTTAGGAGCAAATGCATCCTTTTGGAATTTGGGGATGCCAGTAAATTCCCTCACTCCTCTCTCAGTTATGACTACAATGTTGCCTACTGCTGTGTAACAACCACAAAATCCCAGAGGCACACAATAATAAGAATTTATGTAGCTTGTGCATCTGCAGTGGGGCTGGGGCAGGCTCAGCTGGCCTGGCTGAGTTAGCACAGGCTTGCCTGGAGTGGCTGGCTCTGTCCCAGGTGTGTCTGGTCTTGGAAAGCTATGCCAGGTGATTGTTTCTGATTATGACGTCAGAGACACAAGAGAGCAGACAGAAACATGTGAGGCCTCTTAGGGCTCAGGCTTGGAACTGGAACACTGTACTTGCATCTCATTCTAAGTGGCCAAACCCAAAGTTAAGGGGCAGGGAAATATTTAATATTTGTACCCCCATCTTTCAGTGCAAGGAACTACAATTCATGTGGGACAGAGCAGGCGCAGAGGAACAAACCAGTAACTGGATCCACCTGCTCTCCTACAGGAAATGTGGATCCCCACTGAGCCAATTTCCCCACTGTTCCCCCTTCTTATCTTTGCTTATGCTGTGCCCCCAACTCCCCACCTGGAGCAACCCCCATCCACCTATCTAAAACTCTATTCTACATCACCCAGACCAACAGCTCCCTCCACCATGGAAGCTTCTCCAGCCTCACGGTTGGCCTGCAGAGCTGTCCCAATCCCCTGGTTGTCAGTAGGTGCCTCCTATCTCTCTGGCCAGCTAGTGGTTAACTCCTAGAAGGCCATGTGTAATAATATGTCCCTTACAGCATCTAAGGCACTGGCCATACCCCAGAGCACCATCCACAGGGGTTTGTTGGTGGATTAAGCTGTCTATGACAGGCTTCTGGTATTGACACTTAGGTTTCCTTAGAAGGGAAGGAAGTTGACTATCTCTTATATAACTGCCCTATGAGGTAAAAACCCTTGAGGACTTAAAGGACATGATTTCCCCTTTGGTTCCCTGAGTTGGAACCACTCTTCCCCAGTGGAAGGTGTGGTGTACTTTGTCACATTAGCCTCTGGCACCCTATTTGTACTCAAATCACACATGCTCCCTTCAGCTAATTTATTTTACCTTTTTTTTTTTTTTCAGATTAATATGAAGGTACAGATGACTAGGTTACATTGTTTGTGTTTCTAAGGTGAAGTTCAAGTTGTAGTTAAGCCTGTCACCCAGAGGGTGTGCTGTATACCCTTACACTGTGCACCTTAGGTGAGAATTTACTAGTCCTTCTTTCCTTCTCTCCTTTAATCCTTACCTCCTTCCCCTCCTCCTTGAATATACTTGTGTTTTCCTCTCACGTGGGCTTGTAGTTGTTTTTCTATTGATTTCATATTAGTATTGAGTACATTGGATACCTGTTTCTCCATTCTTGTGATACTTTACTAAGAAGAATGTGCTTCAACTCCATCCAGGTAAATACAAAAGATATAAAATCTCCATTATTTTTATGCCTGAATAGTATTCCATGATACACATATGCCACAGTTTGTTAATCCGTTCATTACTTGATGGGCATTTGGTTTGCTTCCACTTCTTAGCAACTGTGAATTAACCCTTCAGCCAATTTAAAGAACCTTCATCCTCTCTAGAGCCTAGATGTAGTCCATAAAGTAGGCAGAAGAGTAGGCATCATAGGGTTCTTGGGAGGACCCTGAGTCTTTTGTGTCAGCTACGATACCCAAAACTTACTCCTTGAGGAAGCCTTCCCACTATAAAAATCAACTCATGCACAAAGACAACTGCAGATTTGAGACCCACACACCCAGACCTCAGGTTAGATTTATCTGATCCATCCCCACATATAATTTTTGTTAAGTGAGGAAATTAGGTAGGTGTGAAAACAAAGGTAAGAAAACACAAGATAAAGTCAAGATATTCAAAGTTAATTAATGATGTTGCTCTTTTTTTTTTTTTTTTTGAGACAGAATATCACTATATCACCCTCAGTAGAGTACTGTGCCATCACAGCTCACAGCAAACTCAGACTCTTGGGCTTAAGCGATTCTCTTGCCTCAGCCTCTCAAGTAGCTGGGAGTAGAGGCACCCACACAACATCCACCCAGCTATTTTTTTGTTGCAAATGTCATTGCTGTTTGGCAGGCCTAGGCTGGGTTGAAACCCTCCCACCCTGGTGTATGTGGCCAGCACCCTAGCTACAGGCACTGAGCCTATATTGCATTTTTTTTTTTTTACATATACATATGTTTATTAGGTTTCCATTATTTTTGCCTTCACAAAATTAAAAAGGCTTAAAATTTAATAACAATAACAATGTTTAAGATAAGAACTAGAAACAAAAAACTCATAAAGAATGAACGAACATAAATACATTCAAAAAAGAAAACAGATGATTGCTACATCGAAATATTAAGCAATAATAATAATACAAAGAAAGTAACATTTTTTACATATACATGTGTTTATTAGGTTTCCATTTTTATTGAAATAAACATGAGTATATCTATTATAGAATGCTTTGACTCTGAGATTCAATATGGAGTCATCAGTTAACTTATTAAGTCTCAAAACATAGACAAATAATATTTACAAATAAAAGTAAAAGATAATTTCAAACAACAGATCATGCCAAATCTTAGAGACAATAGAAAAAAAGAAATACTTCAAAATCATTCTACTTGATCTGGATACACCTGATAATTAAAATTGGAGAAAATATATTATTATAAAGGGGAAATTACAAACATATTTTACTAATAAATGAGGATGCAATATCCTAAACAACGTATTAACAAGTTGAATTAGAAATTAATGTTTAAGCAATGCACTTTGATCAAAATTAAATCCAATTTATGTGAAAATTAGTCACTATTTTCTTTTCTTTTCTTGTTTTTTCTTTTCATGTGCATTTTTAATAATTAAAATTTTTAATAATTTTCATTACATTTTTAATAATACCTGGTGTATTAAGGGTCTGCAGAGAAACAAAACCAGTAAGATACATTTGGGGGAACAGGGGTAGAGAGAGAGAGAAAACCAGTGGTAAAATTTGATCTAAGCCCAAAGGCCTACGAACCCAAAGAATTGATTACTGAGGGCAGAAGAAGATCTATGTCCCAGTTCAAGAAAAAAAAAAACTGAATTCACTCTGTCTCTGCCTTTTTGTTCAATCTGGACCTTTACAGAATTACTCAGCGCCAGCCCACATTGGTGAGCGCAGATCTTCCTTACTTGGCTACCAATTCAAATGCTAATCTCTGCTGTATACACCCTCACAGACACACCCAGAAATAATGTTTTACTAGATATCTAGGCACCCCTTAGTCCAGTGATGTGATAAACCAACCACACAAAATGATTTGTGTCCATTTGTTAAGTTTATACACAAATTGATCATCACAACTACCTTTAGGGTTGTTAGGAGAAGTCAAAGATAAACTATGTGTGAATGGATCAAGGTTTCATGACCAACTGGTGCCCAATAGGTGAGTTTCCCTTATTCCACTCTCGGGATCTTCCTTAGACTCCTGAATTTTCAAGGTCTCACTCACCTCTGGCTATCTGACCAGGCTTGGTGTATCTCAAAATAAACCCATCTGACTCCCACATAGGTTCCTTCCCATTCACCAGGGCTCTCTCTCAAAGTCAGAGGAAACCCTGCCCCACCCCCTGAATGCTAAGCCAGAGATTCTTTCCTCCTCTTCCTTTTAAGTGCCTAGGGACTGTTTTGCACATGCTCTTCTCAGCAGTGGCTCCAGCAGACGCTGCCGACCTGTGAGCAGGATTCATTAGCTCCATAACAGGTCCTGGTACTCACCCTCCTGAGCACACCTGTGACTGAGAGGCAATTGTGTGCTCTGGCAGAGAAAGGGAGAGAGAGGCCAGCATCTCCTGGTGCCCTGACTTGGCTCCAGTGTCACCTGAAGTACATGAAAACAAGCTTCTGATGTTGCAGGCAGAAACAAGAGCCTGGTGGATACACTTTAGGCCTGGCCATGTCTTCTCTGCTTAGAGCACAATTTAGCAAAATTTTTCCACTTTGCTCTGGAAAAAAGGGAGACCTACAGAGATTTGATAATTGGCATCCCACATCCTCACATGCTCTGATCTCTGCAGCACCTTGTTTCTCTAATTGCTTGGAGACCCATTTTCCTATCCCAAGACCAGGGTCCAGAAACATTGTAATTACCTGAAGGCAAGAGATATTAAACTTCCTCTTTGCCTCTGAACAGAATGAAGTTTTTGATTTCAGCCTTATTGGTAAGGCAAGACCATTTTAGGGACACCTTTGATCTCAGAAGTTTCCTAAGTAGGTCAGAGTTCCTAGGGAGAAGGATTTCAACAGGAGTTATCCAATTATGGAATGGACTGGTTGGGGGGGGGGGGGGTCACCGGTGCTAGTGGGGCTCCAACTGACTCCATCTATCAAGCCACGAACCTGGGCAGCGTCCATGGTTCTTCTCCCCATGTCCTTCACGGACCCATGCAGCAGCAACTGCTGACAATAATGTCTGACTGCCTCTTGAATCTGTCCCACCCTCCCCATTACCACCACCTTAGTTCATCTCTTACCCAGATTATTCTCCAAACTCATCATCTGAGCTCAAGTCTCCAGCCCTCAAAACCAAGAATCACCAATGAGCCAAATCAACCCCATCACCTAGCTTTTTTTCTAATAATTATTTATTATTAAATCATAGCTGTGTACATTAATGCCATCATGTGGCACCATATGCTGGTTTTATAGACCATTTGACATATTTTCATCACATTGATTAACATAGCCTCCTGGCATTTTCTTAGTTATTGTGTTAAGACATTTATATTCTTCATTTACTAAGTTTCACATGTACCCTTGTAAGATGCACCACAGGTGTGATCCCACCAATCACCCTCCCTCCACCCATCCTCTCCCGTCCTCTCCCCTCCCTCTCCCTCTTCCCCATATTCGTGGGTTATAACTGGGTTATAGCTTTCATATGAAAGCCATAATTAGTTTCATAGTAGGGCTGAGTACATTCGATACTTTTTCTTCCATTCTTGAGATACTTTACTAAGAAGAATATGTTCCAGCTCCATCCATGTAAACATGAAAGAAGTAAAGTCTTCATCTTTCTTTAAAGATGCATAATATTCCATGGTGTACATATACCACAATTTATTAATCTATTCGTGAATCAATGGGCACTTGAGCTTTTTCCATGACTTAGCAGTTATGAATTGGGCTGCAATAAACATTCTGGCACAAATATTTTTGTTATAATGTGATTTTTGGTCTTCTGGGTATATACCTAGTAGAGGAATTGTAGGATTGAATGGCAGGTCTATTTTTAGACTCTAAGTGTTCTCCAAACATCTTTCCAAAAGGAATGTATCAGTTTGCATTCCCACCAGCAGTGTAGAAGTGTGCCCTTTCCTCCACATCCACGCCAACATCTCTGGTCTTGGGATTTTGTGATATGGGCTAATCTTACTGGAGTTAGATGATATCTCAAAGTAGTTTTGATTTGCATTTCTCTGATGATTAAGGATGATGAGCATTTTTTCATATGTCTGTGGGCCGTGCTCCTGTCTTTTTCAGATAAATTGTGGTATATGTACACCATGGAATATTATGCAGCCTTAAAGAAAAATGGAGACTCTTTAATGTTTACGTGGATGGAGCTGGAACATATTCTTCTTAGTAAAGTATCTCAAGAAGGGAAGAAAAAGTATCCAATGTACTCAGCCCTACTATGAAAGTAATTTATAGCTTTCATATGAAAGCTATAACCCAATTATAACCTAAGGATATGGGGAAGGAGGAGAGGGAGTGGAGGGGAGGGGGGAGGGCAAAGGGAGGGTGATTGGTGGGATTACACCTGCGGGGCACCTTACAAGGGTCTATGTGAAACTTACTAAATGTAGAATGTAAATGTCTCAACATAATAAGTAAGAAAATGCCAGGAAGGCTATGTTAACCAGTGTGATGAAAATATGTCAAATGGTTTACAAAACCAGTGTATGGTGCCCCATGATTCACTAGTGCACACAGCTATGATTTAATAATAAGAAAAAAAGAAAAAAAAATAAAGAAAATGGTCTTGCTGGACGCCCATCTGGGATGTCTGCATGAAGAATGTGTAACAGATAAATGACGAGGTCTCACTTCCAGGGAACTTTGATTTAAATCAGTTATACATCTGCTACTCTCAGGACAGATGAGGTCTCTGTTGTCAAAGATAATACTCATCCAGAAGGGAAGGTTGCAAAGGCCAAAGCATGCTCCCAGGAAGCCCGCCATCAGTGGACATGAGTAGGCATCGTGGCCAGCTAGCCTGGTGGTGCTGGGGAGGCCGGGGCTAAGGTTTCCTTGCTGTAGGACCCTGCTGCGGTGTGGTCCTGGTGACTCAGTGGCACCTCCTCTGTTCTATCCAGCAGAACAAAAGAAGCAGCTGGCCCGAGGAGGTGAGAGAAGACAAGAGGCTGGGAGTCAGGGGAACCAAGACTCACCCTGCACCTCCATTTACTAACTGGTCCAAAAGGGTCTCAAGTGTTGTTTTCTACATTACATTGGGACAGGGCTAGTTGTTGCTGTGGCTCTTTGGCCATCTGAATGTTTGTGGTCCTAGCCCTGGTTCTACCTTATGCTGTGTGGCCTTAGCCAAGTTGCTGCCTCTCCTGTCTTTGAAGCTCTTGTCTTGAGAATGAAGTAGAACACTTAACTTATTTCCTGGGCTTAATGTAGTCCCAGAATCACACTAAGTCTCCCCTGTATACTCTCAAGATGACCCTTAATCATGTTATTGGTCATCACCAGGACCACTCAGGCCTCCCCACTGTCACCCCTGTTTCCCAGGGGAGACAAGTGTGGCATAGAGACACACAAGTACTAGCCCAAGGTCTCAGGGCTTGACTGTGGTATAGTGGGCTTAGAGGCCTGGCAGATGGACTCTAGAAATGGCCTAGGTAAATGTACCACGCTGCTCCCTGGGGTGTGGTACAAAGAGCCCTGGAGCAAGAATCCAAAAGACGGGCTCAAACCTGCGCTCTCTCACCTCCTCAGTTGTGGGCAAGTCACAAAGCCATGGTTTTCGCAATTCCGAAGCAGGACGGGAATCGGCGTCCACTGCCTCCCTGGCTGGTAGGGGGATCTGATGAGGTCATGCATGTAGAAATGCCTCCTAACCAGCCGGGCTGGTGGCTGGGCACATCCTTTTCTTGTTCTGAAGTCCCTGGGTGCTCTGTGATTTTCCCCTGTGTGTACCCTGCAGGGAAAGACTAGGACTGCATCTGGACTTCTGACCCCAGCCCTGAGGCCTGTGGGGAGAGTTCCTACTTCCTCCCTATTGCTGATCCAAAGGCCCCAGTGAATGTTTTTGGAGGAACTTGACTTACATTATCTATCACTCGCAGTGATGAATCCAGGGATCAGATAGGCGCCTTCATGAGAGGGAAAAGGAACTGGAAGAGGGGATCCCCTGAACCAAGTCCTACAGGCAGAGGTCACAGGGACGGAAAGGACACTCAAGGCTGTTCCTTTGACTTGCCCATGGGATACATGGAAAATGTGAGTAAGAAAAATGTTGGCAAGGGAAGTGGGGCATGACCACCTAGTACCTAGAATGAGGTTAAGCACCCCGGGCCAGTTGTGGTGCAGTGCCCTCTATGTAGGGCTGTAAGACTAGTGTGCTGGATGCTGGCTGGGGCCTGTCCAGTTCCATCTGGCATCAAGCACCCTGTGGGATCTTGGGGTGGAATCAGAATTGGTTTCCAGAAGCTACTGTAGAAAGCTTGGTCACTCTCCTCTCTATTTACTCAGGTTACTTGCATCTGAACAAATTTGCTGATCATGGATTGCTGAGTTGTTTCCTTTCTCAGAAAACATTCTTAGTAAACAGGAGCCTGTGCTATCGTCTCAGAATGGGCAGGGTCCGTCTAAATATAGACATTTGATAATTAGCCCTAGAAGCATTTGTTCTGGTGTAAAACCAGATCAACAAGGCACTCGCTACTCTGCTGTTCTTTCCCTGGAAGAAGGAGAGGCGTGGCTTCCAGGGCTTGGCTTGGTGTGAGCTCCTTAAGGGCCAGGCAGCCTCAGCAGAGATTATGGCTTCCCTTAACCACTGGTGTCAATTCTAGGATCAAACTTTCCCCCTGCAGTGGAACATTTTTCTCTGAAAGGGTATTAGGAAAACCAGTTACATGTTTCCAAACAGCTTAAAAAACAGAAGGCTTTTTCCTCTCTTTGTTATGTTTTTTTCTTTCTCTGATGAAATGAAAACTAGTGTGGCCAACCTGGTTATAAATGTGGTAAATCCAGTTGCACAATGAATTCCAATCTCTACTCTTTTAATTTTTTTTTTATTTTTTATTTTTAAAAAATTTTCAATAAAGGCTACTTAGGGCCAAGAGAATTTTTAACTTTAAGAAGCATGTAAGAAGTGAGTCACCGTTAATAGGGTGAGCTCTTTGCTTTGGGATTAGGCCTAAGTGACAGCGCCCTGGTCCCTTTATTCGTTGGGATTGCGCCAGGGCAATGCTTTGTGCCGCTCTGGAAAAGACAGAATTAAGCGTTCCATTTGTTCTATTGATCTTAATAACCTCATCTCATAAATACTTACTTTATGACATCAATAAAAGGGGATCGTGGCAACTCAGAACAATAGAAATTGTTACTTTGTAACCAAAGTGTTCCGTTGAGCGCCTCAATGAAATTCCAGAGAGCAGAGCTGTCAAGAGATTTCTGCACTAGCTTTTTAAGGTTCATGTGGCAGGAGAGATTTCCAGCCCTTTCCCTGAAAATGCAAACAAAGTGCTTAGCCTCTTGTTTCTCAAATGCATTGTGAGTTTTCTTGCTCAGATTCAAGTTTTCATCTTGCAGAGTTAAATGGGTTTCATTTTGGGGTCTACATGAGTAGACCAAAGACTAGTCAGTCAGCAAAATATGGTGGAGAATCCTTTTTTCACAAGGGGAGCACAAAGGATGCTTTGCAAACACACATAATACTTTAAGATGCACCAACAAGCCCACCTCCTTTGTTTTGTTTTCTTATTTTATAGAAGAAAAGCTTGAGGGTCAGAGAGGTACCATGACTCTGACGCCACATCAAAGCCCTTGGCACTGGATTGCATAATTTCTTCTTTAAAAATGTTACTCCTATCATGTACCCATTGTGTATGATGTCCATGAGGGAATTCTCTCTCCCCATCACCAGCCCTGCTCTTGGGAGAGGAGAGTCTTGGCCAGGAGCAGTAAATAGATATGGCTTAGCTGTACTTGCGGTATCACTTCTGTGGTGCTCTCTCTCATTCCAGCAGCAGATTTAAGCTGAAGGAGCAAGCTGGTCAGGGGGTTGCATTTGAAGGGCTGTTTAAGTGTCCCTGAAGTCCCCTCATTTTGCTATGTTTGTTGTAGGTCTTCATTGGAAAGAAATTCAGGTCCAGAAGAGAATGCAGGGAAGGCAGACAGGTGACATGAGGTTTCTTGTGTGGCAAGGCTATGCTACATGAGAGGACTGAAGTGTCTCAGTTGGTCTGGGACCTGCTGCCAGACATGTGAGTGATGTCTTCTTGGACATCACAGCTGGGTCAGACCTCTTGTTGAGTGTGACACCAGAAGAACTGGTCAGAAGAAATGTTAGATGGTAGTGGTTATAAACCACCTTAAGTGTGATTTGTTACACGGCAAAGACTGACTGCAGCCTCCTACCCCTCCCTCACTGGATGCCTGAGTGGCCTGGCCATGTGCTTGTGGCTCTCTGCTCCCCTGACTGTGCCCTGAGTCAGCCTGATGCCCAGCCCCTGGCCAGATGCATTTCCTCCACCTGCCAGCTCCTTTGCCTTTCTGGAACATTCCATAGTTCTCTCTGCTATTGGTCCTGCTGGCTGTCTTGTCCTTCCTCTCTTTCTCCCCCTGCTCTTTCCCCAGTGTCTGTCCCCTGTCCTCTCTTTCCTGTCGGTCTGAGACTCCAGCTGCTTGTGCTTTCCTGATCTCCCAGGGGATAAAAGCCCCCCACCCCCAGTTTAGTCCTCTGCCCTCTTCCCTCTCCCCAGGTCTGCTCTATCCTGTTCTTTCACCCCCTTTTCTGCCCAGGAGGGACTTGGCCTGTATGTGAGGTCCACAGAGACCCACAGCTACTGGAAGTGTAGGATACGGGGAGGACATCCAGTCCTTGGACTAACTGGGCCATTATCCAATTGTTAGATTGTCCCCCTATGTCCTGTCTATCACAGGTCCTCTGTCCCTGTTGTCCGTTGCCGGAATGTCCCTCTTCCTGCCTCCATCCCCTTGTTCTCCCTGAAGTTCTCTCACCTTACATGTTTGTTGGGAGTTGCTCAGCTAACTCCCACTTATCCTTTAATTCAAGGCTTAACGGCCCATTTTCAGGGAATCTATGTGGGCTTGATGGGCAACCCTTTAGGCTAGGTAGGCCCAGGCAACTGGCTCACCCTTTCTGTGCTTCTGTTTGAATAACAGAATTGGAATAACGTGAGTGCTTTGTTCTTCCCGTGGCCACGAAGAAATACGCACGAAGCTCTCTCAGCAGCCCCCGCCCTGCTCAGGGCTGTACACCTGGGGCCCCTGGTAGTGCTATTGTTGGTGCTGCTCTGTCCTGTAGCTCCATCTCCCTTTCCACCTTGTCCTGTGCCAGGGTTGTAACCCCATGTATATTTGGGGGATTATTCCAAACTCTAGGGTAGCAGAGGGTTTTGCCTTCTCACCTACATCCCTGGGTCAAAAACAGGGCTTTCCTACTGGTGCAATCGAGATCGAGTGAGAGGAAACTGTTTATGAGATAGCAACACTTTCCTGTGTCCTTGGCCTGGCAAGGCAACTAAATATTTATATTTATTGAAGAAAGAAAGGAAAGAAAAGAAGGACAAGAGGGAGTGAGTCGGGAAGAACAGGAACCGTGTGTTCTGGCTTCCCTGTCCCCACAGGCATGGGCAGAGCAGGGCCCACCGTCTGTCTTGGTGTATGGAAGGTGTGCCCTGATGCTGTGCTGGCTGGGAAGCCAGGGGTCCAGGGCGGCTGCAGTCCTCTGAGACCTGTGTGCTTACAGTGGCCCTGCAGCCTGTGGTCACCCCTGTGATGTGCAGGTGTGGTGAGCAGGCTGCCTCCAGCCTCCTGCACAACCGGCCCACGTGCCCACAAGGACCACAAGACTGGTCTTTGGCTGGACGTGCTCTGGGCTGGGTCTGGTTTGGTCAGCCTGGCTCCAGTGTCCCTCACTGTCAAGTTTCTTCATCTCACATTTAGCAAGAGACAGAATCATTTCCTTTTAAAGTACCACAATAGCACCCAAAGAGGTGACCAGAGTGTATGAGCATCTTCCTCTGTACAAGTGGAAAGAGACAGGTCCCTCCCCTGATTTCCTTGACACAGAACTGTGACCTGTGTTGTGGGCTAGTCTCAGGACCCGAGGCCAGGTTTCAGGGCTGAGAAGACTCTGCCACTGCAAACACCCAGAGAAGGGGTGGACTCATCCAGAATTGTCACAGCCTGGTGTCCCAAATGCCATGTGTCATGAGACATAGCACAGAGACTGTGGGAGCCCAGTGAGAGGCAATGCCTGAGATGGCTCTTCAAGGGTGAATAGGTGTAGGAGAGAAAAAAGAGAAGAAAAGTGAGAGATCACACCTACACACCACAGGGGTGACCACAGGCTGCAGGGCCACTGTAAACACACAAGTCTCAGGGACTGCAGCCACCCTGGACTCCTGGCTTCCCAGGAAAGCATCAGGGCATGAAGAATGAGCAAGCTGGATGAGGCACAAGGTGTCAGGTGGAAGGCAGCATGGCAAGGACAGGAAGGGGCATGCATCAGAAGGTGACCTGGAGAAGGAGGCTGTGGCAGCCAGCAGGGCCACGGGCTCTGGGCCAAGGAGTCAAGATGAGACTTTAACCTGCAAGCCCAACAAGGAGTGGAGATGAGACAGTGATTGGAATGGGCCTGATGGTGGACACTTTCTCTGGTGGTTGCAGGGTGGAGGGAGGGAGAAGAGAGGTGAGGAACAAGACTCGTGATGAGGGGCATGAGGATGGAGAGGGAGGAGAGAATGGGAAAGAAAAGAAGGAGCAGACTGGACATGGAGGAGAGATGGGCAGCAGGCTTGAAGTGATAGTTGGATTGTGTCAATAATCACTTAATTATTTATCATGTCACTACTTTTTGCCTTGTCTTTAAGAATCTTTAATCTCTTAATTCTCTAAAGTGATATGTGAAAAAGAAATAAAATAAGAAAATAGATAGGAGTGTCTATTCTCTGTTCTGTTGTTTCAGAAGCTGTTGGTGACTGGCATAAGTGGGGGTATCAATACCCCAACTCCTTTACCCTGGGTGACTCTGAGATGTGTTCTGCGTTGGGTCCCAGAGTTTCCCAGTTCACTTACTCTCCAGTGCCCATAGTACTCATTTACTTGATGATAAACCTTTCCACGGGTGTTTTTTCTTTCCTTACACACTTCACCTCTGCCATACTGGGTCTGCTCCTGGGGTAACCCAAACTCAGATATACTCGCATATGGGAAGACGTCCTTTCTCTGACTTTCTGGCTCATGGCAGAGATTCTGAAGCTTCCCAAATTCCACACTTGACCATCCCTTACCTCTGACCATCCCTTTAGCTGACGGGGAATTGAAATAAACTTTAGGTGCCTTAGAACTAGCTATTGAAATATGATTTTTAAAAAACACTGGGCAGGAAAAGTGTATCAGTCAGCTCTGGCTGCTATAATCAAACACTGCAGACTGAGTGGCCTAAACAACAGAAATTTATTTTCTCACAGTTCTGGAAGTTTGGAAGTCTGTGGTCGGGGTATCAGCACGATCAGAATCAGGTGAGGTCTCTCTTCTTGGCTTGCAGATGGCCACCTTCTGGCTGTATCCTAACACAGTGCATGGTGGAGAGAGAGTGATCTTTTCTCCTCTTTTTCTAAGGCCTCTAATCCTATTAGGAGGGCCTCACCCTTATCACCTAAAATCTAATGGTAATCACTTCCCCAAAGTCCTACTTCTTAATTCCGTCACCCTGGGGACATAACAGAAGGGAAGGAGGCAGATTCCTTTGGTATTCCAGGCTCACCTTTATCCACCACAAGCTTAGAAGTGGTTCATCTTGGCAGCTGTGGCAGCTTCCTTGCTTTTTAATTTTTTTAATATTTATTTATTTATTTTATTAATATGAGGGTACAGATTTTTAAGTTATATTGCTCTCTCTTTCAGGGTAGAGTTCCATCTGTAAAAGAGCCCCTCACCCAGAGGGTGTGTTATACACCCTCACCATGAGCACAGTAGGTGAGTTCTTGCCTCCTGCCCTCCCTCCTTCTGCCAATCCTCCTCTCCCTTCCCCCATCCCTCCCCCACCTCCCTCTATTCCTATACTAGACTATATTCTATTTTTTAATATTTTTTTTCTCTTCAGGGAGTCTGTAGCTTTTTAGTTATCGTTAATTTAAGATCTAGAAACGAAAAGACATCCGGTGAAACTCACTGAACTTTTATTATGTGGCATGTTATTTGCATCTCTTTTTATAAAATAAATGTCAGCATAAGTTGACTTGGTTGATTCCTTGCCTAATTTAAGAGATCACATGGTATAAAATCCTCCTGGTATAGGTGGGGAAACTGAGGCTCACAAGTGCACACGTCCATTGAATAGTGGTTTCAGAATGCAAATCACTATAGTCTGACACTACACCTGTATTCGGACTGCTCTGCTATACCATGAAAACTTCCACGCTGTGGTTGGAGTGATTGTAAGTGGCTAGGTCAAGGTAGGTGACATGTCATGTGACTGAATAACTTACCTTGACTCACAGCTGACTTCTCAATTCAATGGACTGAAGACACTTTAGAGGTCAACATCTACCCGCTCCATGCCCCCGGGAACACTTAAGATCGCTCTGCATAATCTGTTGTCTGATCACTTTTTTGTCCTAAGACAAGTAGCTTAAATACTCACATGGGTTGGCAAACTATTGCTCATGGGCCAAATCTGGCCCATCACCTAAAAAGAATTATTTTATTTTTATTTTTTAAATTGTAGAAAAACACCTGTGACATAAAATTTACCCTCTTCACTGTGTTTATTTAAGTGTGCAATCAATAGCATTCAGGACTTCCGCATTGCTGGTCATCACCATCACCACCATCCACCTCCAGAATTTTATCTTCAAACAATGAAACTCTACCTGTTAAATATACTTCATCATCTCCTAGTGCCTGGACACCTCCAGTATGCTTTCTGTCTGTATGAATTTGACTACTCAAGGTACCTCGTGTAAGTGGAATCATGCAATATTTGTCCTTTTGTGGCTGGCTTACCTCATGCCTCAGTGTTCATACATGTGCCAGTACTTTGTCCCTTTTTAGGACTGAGTAATGCTTTATATGGATATACCACACTTTTTTTATCCATTCATCCATCAGGGGATACTTGGATTGCTTCCTTCTTTGACTATCACGAATAACATTGCTATAAACATGGGTGCAAAAGTTTTTGTAACTGTTTTACTACTATACAAACATGCCCGTTCAGGGGTCCTCAAACTTTTTAAACAGGGGGCCAGTTCACTGTCCCTCAGACCATTGGAGGGCTGGACTACAGTTAAAGAAAAAAAAAAACAACTATGAACAAATTCCTATGCACACTGCACATATCTTATTTTGAAGTAAAAAAACAAAACGGGAACAAATGCAATCACTCCGCCTCATATGGCCCGCGGGCTGCCGTTTGAGGACCCCTGGCTAGGGCTTCTTTGGAAATATAATGTTAGAGCTGAGTGTCCACAGCAGAGACCATATTCCTTCAACGTCTACATCTGGACTTTGGAGTAGACCTTTAGAGAAACAATCTGCCAGCCCCTGAACTAACGGGACAGGGTCTGGCCTGATTTTGCCTTGACCTTTGAGCAAGTCTCTTCCTTACCATCAGTAAGGAAGTTTTACCATCTGGAAAATGAAGGTTGGGTTGGACTTTAATTTCCAAATTGTGCTTTCTGGAACCCTGGTGGTTCCTCACAAGCCCTAGAGTGGATTCCCTGGCAAAAAACAGACACTCGTGGGATGAGCAGGGTGAAGTTCCATGCTCACCAGTTCCTCCAGAGCTTCTCCATTTCGTTTATTTTATAGCCCAGGAAAGACACTCTGCCCAAGCTTTCCTTTGAGCAGAGGATTCCCCAGCTTTAGCAAATGTTTTGGGCCTTGGTTGAAGATTGATTCCCAGATGGATCATGGGTATCTGAGATTTGTAAAGGCAAGGTTTTTTTTTTTTTTTTTTTTTTTTAAGACAGAGCCTCAGGCTGTCACCCTGGGTAGAGTGCTGTGGCATAATAGTTCACAGCAACCTCTAACTCTTGAAAAATCACAGCTATTGTGGAACCCTGGGTGGGATTTTTGTATTGATGCCAATCTTTGAAAAGAGGTGGAGGTATCTCTGGAGTCCATAGCACCAAAGTTTCCAAGTCAGTGGACAGGGTGACTATCTCTAGGCTCTTCCTCTCAGCTGTAATGGAATTAATTGCTATGAAACAACAATGGTGTGAAACTCCATGGGATTCTGAATTGTCCAACAGGAGAGGAAAATATTTCTGCTCCTTCACTGATGCAGATGCCACCTTACAGATCTCCTGTGCCACAGAGCCACCTGCTTCACTTCGGTCAGTGCGATGCCTACACAGTATGCTCTTGTTCTCCTGAATCCGCATTAGTTGAATAGAAAAGAACGTCCCAGCCATACCATGAAATGAAACAAGCCTCCTGCTGTATTTCCAAAACCTTCTGCATATTGTCTCCAAATGGACCTTGTGAGTAAATGCAATTGGAGCTTTCAGGGTGTCCTCTAGTGTGTTGCTTTATTTATTTTGGAGGCTTACAGATGTGAAATGGTAATATTTGTGTTTTTCTCTTCCTGGATTAGGCAGAAGAGGTGCCTGTGCCTGTTTGGGGTTGGAGACGTGTGGCATTCCATGAGGAGGTGATCTTTAAGACTGTGAGCTCTGCCAATTGCCCCGACCACTAGTCACTTTCAGCATCAACAGCACAGACTGAGGAACCATCTCTGCCTGGTCTCAGCACAGGCAACTGTGCATATTGGGAAGTGGCTATGATTCTCATTCACATCAGAGGCAGCTGGAACTCAGAGAAGGAAAGGCCTTACCAGAGACTGTAAGACGATAAATCCTTATTGTAATAAGAGAATGTATACATAAATTCGTTCCTGCACCACGCTGCCAGGAAGTGACACAATTATTCTTTTAACGGAGGCCCTTCACATCCATTGCTGCTTCTTGCCCCATAGTACTGATGTGTCCTGTGAAGGTTCCCTTGGTCTGAGAGACTGGTGCTGATGAGCTTAAAGTGTAAAAGTAAAAACTTCTCATCAATGGTGTTTAGTGATTCCTTCGCTAAGAATCTCTTGCATCCCAAAGGGAAATACATACTGGTATCTACTTTCCTATGATTTTCTGAAATGATTTTGGTCCACTACTAGCCCAGGTGAATGTTGGGGAGTTGGCCGTTTGGACACTGAGTCTCTCCTATGAAGCAGCTCATTTGGCTCCTGAGACAGAGTTTGCCTCATTGGCTCCACCACTGGGCTTTCTGTTCCTTCTTCCTGGACCACTTTTCACGGAGGTGGTCACATGATTACTGTTGCCCTTCTATTCCACTATCACCTTCCCAGAAAGACTTCCTTGACCTCACCTGACCTAAAATGGCAGCTCCTGTCACTCACTGCCTTCATACCTTCTTTTATTCCAATTCATAGCGCATACGATGGTATGATGTCCCATTACAGGAATTGGCAAACTTTTTCATATAGGGACAGATAGTAAATATTTTGGGGCTGTGTGGTGTCCCGTTGTGACTACTCATTCCTGCCCTTGTGTCATGAAAACATCCATGGATGATCCATAAATGTATAAGTATGGCCTAGTGTCAATGAAACTTCATTAAACAGCAGGTGATTTGGCCCAGGGCCTGTAGATAGTTTATTTATGTCTCTATCATCCAGTAGAATGGAGAATACTTATGTAGGATAGACTCATTTACTGCATCCCAGAAAGTAAAACATAGCAATCATTCAATGAACGTTGATTCATGAATGGATGCATGTTTAAACTTATCCCTTCCCTTTTTAAAAACAGCTTCATTGGGATATAATTTGCATACATACAGTTCACTTATTTAAAGTATACAGTTCAATGATTTTTGCTATATTTGCAGAGTCTTACAACCGTCACAGCAATCTAATTTTAGAACATTTTCACTACTCCAAAAATAAAACCCTGTGCCCAGTAATATCCTTCTCCTTTCTCCTCAGCCCTAGACAACTACTAGTCTATTTCTGTCTCTGTGGATTTGCCTGTTCCGGCCACTGCAAATAAGTGACATCACATAATATGTGGTCTCTGGGGACTGGCTTCTCGCTATAGCACAAATCAGGACATCATTCCTTTTTAGTCACTAAATAACATTCCATTTTGTGAATATACCACATTTTATTCATCCATTCATCAGTTAATGGACATTGGGTTGTTTTCACATTTTATCTATTTTGGAACATAGACACTGGATACTGCTGCCTGAACATTCATGGACAGATTTTTGCTTAATGTGTGTGCTCATTTCTCTCGGGTACGTACCTGGGGATAGAATAGTTGAGACATACCATAACTGTATGATTAACATGGTGAGGAGCTGGGTATGGAAAGGTGTCTCATTGTGGTGTTGATCTGCATTTCCCTGATGACCAGCAAGGTTGGGCACATTTTCATGCCTTTGCTGGCCATTTGTATGAAATACCCTTTCAGACCCTTCACACACCTTAAAACTGGGTTAAATCTATTTTTATTATGGGTTTGCAGGAGCTCATGATATATTCTTGCAACAAATCTTTTATCAAGTGTATGATTCACAGATATTGTTTCCCATTCTGTGGATTCTCTTTCTACTTTCCTGATGATAGCCTGTAAGGCATAACAGTCCTATATTTTGATGAGGTCCAATTTATATATTTTTTCTTTTGTTACTTCTGCTTTCATTCTTGTGTCTAAGGAAACACTGTTTAGCACAAGTTCACAAAGGTTTTCTTTTACTTTCTCTTCTAGGATTCTTGTAGCTTTAGTTTTTACACTTAGGTGTTTAGTCCATTTTGCGTTAAGTTTTGTGTATGTGTATGGCAGAAGTCAAACTTCACTGGTTTGCATGTGGGCGTCCAGTTGTCTCAGCATCATTTGTTGAAAAGACTGTTCTTTTCTATTTTATTGCCTTGACACCCATATAAAGGATCAATGGACCATAAATGTAGCAGTTTCTTTCTGGATTCCCATTTTTATTCCATTGATCTCCCCGTCTATCCTTATGCCAGCACCATATGGTCTTGATAGCTTTGTAGCAAGTTTTGATATCAGGATGTATGAGTCCTTCAACGTCATCTTTCTTTTTTAAGATTGTTTTGGCGTCTTCTTCCTTTTTATTCACATGTGAAGGCCACAGCCTATTAAAGGGCTGAGTACTTTGCTCAGAGAGTTTATGAATTGTGTTAAAGGAGCTTTAAAATTCATACTTAACCAGGTCACTGCCTTTTCAAAACTGTAAGAGCTCTGTGACAGTTTGAAATGTCTGGGGGTTCTAGTCTTGGTTTTGCCAGCAACCATGTGGCATGGGCAATTCCCTTCCCCTCTTTGCATTCAAGATATTCCATCTCGAAATAAGAGATTCAGCCTAGATGACAAATCTGTCCCCCTGGCACTGAGATTATGTGGTCCTGTAACATTTGAGATACCATTCAATTGGGGGAAAACATCATCGTGTCCGGCAGAGCTAAAGTACCCTTTGGAAGAAATGTAGAAAATGACAAATTCAGGGTAAGGTAAAGCACATGATATTCATTTAATTGCCTGAAAAATTATTCGGTGTTTTTAAGCTCATTAGAAAGTTGTTGTTTTTAACATTGACCTTAAAAATTAACATGGAATTTGTCAGACTTTATAGTATGGGATTTGTGTGAGAATTGGATGATTGTAATCTAGAGTTAAATGAGTCTTTTTTTTTTTGTCTAATTTTATCCACTTGTTTCCTTATTTGAATTCTTACTCAATTATTAAGGGGGCTTAAAAAATTAGCCTCAAGAAAAGGTTTAAAAATCAGAGTAAGAGAGTAAAAATCAGCGATCCAGGTAGAAATAGAAATGTTAATTACAAGGTCCTCACTACCCAGTGTACACATGAAGGGTTTCGGGGTCCTCAGAGTGTCTATCACAAAACGATTCTCTTCTCTAATCTAATTGCTAGACAGCCCTCTGAAGTGGGTGCAACTAATATGATCCTCACCCTGTGGATGGAAAGATCAAGGCGGGGGGATGGCAAATGCCCCCTCCCAAACTGCTAGTTTGTGCCATTGTTAAAATTCCTCCATCTAACCCCTTCTGAAGGCCATTCTGCCTTGGAAAGAGTCCCCATGTCTTATGGCCTCTGGGCCCTCTACTGCCCTTCCATGAAAAATACTGAGGTGAGCATTGTTTCCATCTTTCAGATTTCATAGGAACTACAAATCCTTTCCCGAGTCTTCCAGATTCCTTGTGGTGTATTCTGGTTCTGGGTTTGGCTCCTGGTGCCTGACTTTGGACCAACTGAGGCCAGCTGCAAGTTCTGAGTCACAAAGGACAATATTTTGTCATGGATGTGGGCAGAATTCAGGAGTTTCTTGTATCCAGCAAAGCTGTAAATAAATGCCCAAGTGCTGTGTGCTGGAATAGTAAGCGTTCAATACCAAATCATTGAATCTGCATCAGGTTTTCCCATCAAATCAAGGTTTTGATGAGTCGCAATGACCATGGCGATGAGAGAAAAAGGGTCTAATGGTATCTTGACTTGCTAGATGCTGCTGAGAGTTAAAAGTTCAGAAGTCACTGACAAGAGGTGCAAGGAGGAAAATGTAATCTTGTCCTTAAGTTTAAAACGAAAACTGTACAAGAACGGAGCAGAGGTAGGGGAAGTTTGAGAGAAAGGCTGAGGGGATGTGGGGGCGTTTGTGGAGATGTGAGCTGGGTGTGGCCCTGTGGTGGGCCTTGCTGGTGCCCTGCCCACGTCCCTCTGATGTGCTCTTCCTTGGCTTTGCTGTGCTTTGATCTCTCCTCTGCTGCACCCATGCCTCTCCCTTCAGGGTCCTGGAGCTGCTTTGTCATCCTGGAAAGAGAATAGGTTACAACCTTTTGGGGTTTCCTTCGCCAAAGGCTGACTGGTGAAGGCATATGTAAGCTCAGCTCCTTGGCTCAAGGCAAACTCTCAGGTCTGACTGTCACTCCAGAGTTCCCCGATGGGGTCAGTCTGAAGCTTCCTTTCATGAGGTTTATCTGCGCCCATGACCTCGCTGGCCAGCTTCACTTCATGCCCTCCTTTCCGTGCTTTCTGACTGGTGTCCTCTGGGAGAACTTCTCTAGTAAGGATCTAGTCCATGAATCTTCACCTCAGGGTCCACATTTGAGAACACAAACACCTGCCAAAGCAGTGCATGCTTGGATTGCAACAACTGGGGTATCTAGGATGAGGGAGAAGTTCCTACTTAATGCTACTCAGGCCTTGTTTGGAATGTTGGGTTGGTTGGTTAAAATGTGTACTAGGACATTTTAAAGGACTTAACCTGGTTCAAGGAAGAGTGGGCAAGATGGTCCAAGAATTCCAAGAGAAGTTATATGAAGAATAGGTTTAGAAATGTTATGCTCAAGGTTTAGAAAATGTTATGCTCAAGGAAACAGACAAATGGGGAGCACACATTTTGGGGAGGTAGTTATTATAGCCTCTTTGAGAGTCTTCTATAATCCCTTGTGTCTGTGTCCTTCTGTTCCCCCTAGACTGGGAGTCCCTACAGGTGAGGATTGTGTCCCCTTGCATGCCTTGAACTAGGCCAAGGGAAGAATGAATGTATCATTGATCTGATATGCTCCAGTGAGGAGATCTCAGGTAATCACTAAGGATCACAATTTCTCTCTCTGATATTCCCTTCTCCCTGAAGTGAGCAGGATGCCTGCACATGTCATAGCCTCAGACACCCAAGACCCTGGCCTCTCATAAATGGTGACTGGGAGATTCCATTCAAAGATTTTCCTTTGTCATTTGAAGAAATCATTTCCACTTATCTCTGTGCTAGGCCAGATTGGCTTATGAGGAATCAGGTCCCTTGGTGGCCCAGGGCTGATGCTTGCTTGGCTATCTCCATGCTGCGTAGGCTGGTGAATGCTCAAGGGTGTTGCGAAGAACAAGCCTATGACAACTTCAGCCCACGTGTGTAAGAGAAATGTTTCCTATTATACTTTAAGCTTTTGGTTTCAGAGAAATTCTTGTGGAACAAATGTGAATTGTTAGAGCATCTCCTGGTCACTCTTACTATTCACAGTTGGGTGACACTGGGCTCTTTGTGTTTTGGGGCCTTCCTGGGTCTCTCACTCCCTGCTGATTTCTGCAACCCTTTCTATGTGGGAGGTGTCCCTTGTGGTGTGGTGGAATAGGTACCAGATGTGGAGTCAGAACTCCTGAGTTCCATCCAAGATCTCACTCTTCCCAGCTGGGTGACCCTGGGCAAGTCTCCCATCTTCTCAAAACCTTGCTTTGGCTGTTGATAAATGCAGAGACCAGCATCTACTTAGTAGAGTTATTGTGAAGTTGAGTTAAATGCCAAACCAATGTGAAAATAGGCCATGATGTCCCTTTGCCTTCCTGGCCTCCATGTTTCCTTCTGTATGAGAAGTGGGATTCAGGGATTTCTCGAGTGTTTTCTGGCAGGACACTCATGTGTGACATGTCAACAATAACAACAAAACAACCTTCAGTGCAAAACACAGTTTGCCTTAGTTGAAGTCTGTGGTCTTCCAGGGCCTTGAACACAAATGCCTGTAGAAACCAGGCAGGTGGAAGAGAGCTGACCAAAGTCAAGGAGGAGACCCTTCAAATTGTGATGACACGTGCTGCCTAACTGGGGAGGCTGTTTTTAGCTCCAATTGGCTGAAGTTATGCAGCTAAGAAGGTCTAGGGCACCAATCTTATGGGAAGTCTGATCTGTAAAGGTTGGCATCTAAATATTTTTATTTTTATTTTATTTTTTTATTTTTATTTATTTATTTATTTATTTATTTATTTATTTATTTATTTATTGTGGAGAAGGGGCGGGGAAAGAAGGCGGGGGAAGAGGTGCGTGACAGGGTCGGGCCAGGGCATGGTACCACATTGGCTGTATCTAGGTATTTTTAAACACTCTGGCAGCCAAATGAAGTCTGTTTGTGAATTAGGCCTGGTCTGCTGTTAGAAATGCTACCTCTGCTGGGTAAACATCCTCTTCTATCAAGTCCTGACTCTGATAATCTCCTCTGAGCAAGACTTACTGTCTGTACTTCTGTTATGACAGATGAGGTGTCCACCCTAGTGCCTGCCACTCGCTTTGTCATGCTTGGTGACTGACTGTGTCCCCGCTAGATTTAGCTCCCTAAGGGCAAGG
Source organism: Loris lydekkerianus (assembly GCA_963574355.1). Taxonomy (NCBI): domain Eukaryota; kingdom Metazoa; phylum Chordata; class Mammalia; order Primates; family Lorisidae; genus Loris; species Loris lydekkerianus. Next base: position 34,951 of record CAUYPK010096300.1, read on the forward strand.
CCTACATCCTATTGACATTCACTTCTGTATCTCGGGCACCAGTACAGACCCTGAACACACACCGAACCCTTAGTCAACGTGGTGATGGGAACACTCTCTCTAGAGACACAGAACCAGTTTCTAGTTTCTGCTACCCAGGATGACACAGCATCTGCAGTTTCAGTCTCTAATAAAACGGTCTTAGTAGATAATATGGGCTAAGAGTCAGGTAGACCTGAGTCAAAGTCTGCCTACATCTTGTTCTCTCTTAGCTTCATCTTCACATCTGGAAAATGGGCCAATAATTGCCTCTGAGCAAGTTATTTGGGAGGCTCCCTTGGGGGCGTGCATGTAAAGTGTCCTCTCGGCCGTGCATGCTAGTGGCTGCCATGTTCTGGGGATGGAACAGCATGAGGTCCATGAATAACGCCCAGTTGGTGGGTGTCTGGCCCGACAGTAGCACCTGCCTCATATACTTTCCTTCTGGCTTCAGGGCCCCTGCTCTCTGACATACCACCTATCCTCCTTTCCCAGATCCTACCCCTGAGGTGGGTGGGCTCTAAGATTTACTCTCCCGTCTTTACCCTCCTCAGCACCCAAACACCACAGATGCTATTACTGAAAACATTTCCAGGTAAGGTAATTTTAGCATCTTTTCTCTGCCTTTGATCCCCCAAGCATTTTAAATTGCCCAGGACTATAATAATTACTATTGGGTAATGTGATAAGGTGTTTTCTCCCTTGGGGGCATTGCTTTATATTTTCTTGGCTTTCTATCATGACATTGATGACACAACAATGATGAATGCTTTTTCCCAGACACTCCCTTCTGATGCTCTTGGGCCTTTAGTAAACACTGCAGAAAGCCCTGGCCCTCCCTGGGAGGAAGGATGCCACCATTTCTGAGCACACAGGCCCAGACAGGTCAGCGCTGCACAGCTGGCCAGACACAGAGCCTCCTGCTTGCTGATATCTAGGAGAGCCTCTGGCTGACCAACCTGGGGGAGAGAAAAGGGCCCACATGGACACTGGCCTGTGTGACCTGAGCCCCTGTCTGACCCAGGTGCTGCAGGACTCTGGGTTGCTCCATTCCTGTCCAGTTCTTCTCAGCTGGGAAACAGTAACAGCAGCAGCAGCGAAAGCCCTGACCGCTTTGTATCCAGAGGCTTGCACCTCGCGAAGAAGCTCATGCCGTTATCACGGGGCCCCACCTGGACTCCTGGGGGCGCTAAGCCTCACTTAACAGAGAAAACGACAGCTTAGGCACCCAAGAGTGACACAGCTGGCGTGGGCTGTAATGGGCCTGGAATCTAACGCTGTCTGACCCCAAAACCCATGTTCTTGCTGCTTTAAGAAACAGAACTCCTGTGACCTGTAGCTCCCTGTCAAGTGCTCATTTATAATAATGCTGATGATAACAACAATGGTTACAGCTAATGTTTATTGAGTCCTTTTGAGTATAGGACACTGTTTTAAGGGCTTTAATGCATTCAAACTTCACACACAACTATGTGAGGTAGGTACTATTTTTAACCCCATTTTACAGATGAGGAAACTGAGTCACAGAAGGTTTGAGTAAGTAGTCCAAGGTCTTGCAGCGAGGACAAAGCCAAGTTGGGCTTCAAACTGAGACTATCTTGCTCAAGAATTTGTGGTCTTAGATTTAAACTCCATATATATGCAAACTCTTTGTAATTCCTCAAAGGTCTTTCAAACATGTGAGTAACTCTGCACATGGGCAAGTCATTCCACCTCTTAAAGTTATTCTTGTCTTGACTGGAGATGCTGAAAGCATGAGGTTCCAAGAGATAGGAAACTGCCTAGCACCCTGCTCTGTGCCTCTCCAGGCAGTGGTTATGTTATTTGTTTTGTGTTTTATTATTCATCTGCCAGCAATGCTTCAAGGTAACAATATTTTTTCCGTCTCGTTGAGGGAGAAACTGAGGCACAGAGAGGAAATTGACTTTCCCAAGATCACCCAGCTAGAAAACAGCACAGCCAGGGATTTTTCTGAGTCTACTCAAGAGCAAGGGGCTTGAATCAAAGGGAGAATTAAGAAATAAAACCCCCAAGAAAGGAAAAATTAGAACAGAAAGGCCAAGTGCCAGTCTGAGGAGAACCACAAGTGGGCAGGCAGGGAGCAGTGGCTGTGGGCTGTGTCCAGCTGTGCCCACTGCCCCGACATGGCCTTCCACTACAAAGATGCTGGGGGCTGGTGTGGTGCACCCGCCAAGGGAGCTTGGGGACTGTGGCTGGGTCACATAGCAGGGCCAGAGTTCCATCGTGGACTAGCACAGGGCACAGGCCTCCGGCATTTTTGCAGAGGCTTAGAGTGAAATGTTAGATTGATCCCAAGTCTTTTCCATGGCATGTCTGGGAGGAGGGAGAGGAGGAAGCAGAAACTTTCTGGAAGATAATCAGGTCTTCAGGGAAATGGAACCATCCTGCGTGGCCCAGAGAGCTTGGTGGGATCAGGTGTCTGGCCAGAATATGGGGGTCTGCAGTGAGCTGCTGGGGTCTGGGCTAAAATCACATGACAGACAGATTGAAATGCTCTACTCTGCTCCCCTGGGGTGGTAGAGCTGGGGGCAGAGGAAGGTTGGCCCAGAGTCTTTCTCTGGGTCTTTCACTCAGCAAATGAGAAAGAAGTGTGACATAGTGGGTCTAGATATCAGAAATCTTAAAGGAAAATGGCCTGGCTGTCACTAGTTGAAGGCTCTAGAGGTACTGGAAGGGGCACCTTTTAATCCATGACAGAATGGACTGATATGGCATGAAACGCTGCTCTGGGCAGATGCGGCTTACTAGGATCCTGGCCTCTCAGCCACAACAACTTCCTCTGCTAGGACTGCCAAAACCAGGTGCTAGAGACAGGTGCTTACACAACAGATGTTTATTTTCTCATGGTGCTGGAGGTGTTAGAAGTCCAAGATCAAGGTGTCAGAGGGGCTGGTCCCTTCTGAGGCCTCTCTCCTTAGAGTGTGGACGGCCGCCTTCTTTTCTTCTTGTGTCTTCACATTGTTGTCCCTCTGTTCGTGTCTGTGTCCTAACCTTTTCTTATTAGGACACCAGTCAGATTGGAATAGGGCCCACCCTAATGACTTCATTTTAATTTAACTACCTCTTTTAAAACCCTGTCTCCAAATAGTTACATTCTGAGGTACCGGGGGTTGGAGCTTCAGCTTGTGAATTTTGTGGGGACACAATTCAGTCTATCTCAATCACTCTGATGACAATGGTAACTGCTGACATTTACTGAGTGTGCACTCTGGCTGGTGCTATGTGCGTTATGGAGAACTCCATCCTCAGTACTGCTCGGTAGGGACCACGTTCTCCTCTTCTCTATTCCACAGGTGACGAAACAGAGGCACAGAGCTGTAAAGAATTTGCCCAGAAACATACGGCTAGCAGAGTCCTCAGCAGGTTTTGACCTGGCAGGTAGTCTCCTGGGAATCCCTTGTCACCCACAAAGGGGTGTGTCTGCTTTACATACTTCAGAGGTAGTGTAAGCTATCCCCATTCCAGATTCCAGGTTATTTGTTCAAAGTCAGGAGCAGAAGTAAGAGGGGTCTGAGCAGCATGAGGTGGATGCGGAAGTACCTCCCAGTAAAGCACATGGCCCCCTGTGTCCAAGGTGGGCAGGCATGTGCTGCAGATGAGACACCGTGTGCCCTGACATGTGGCTGGGGGAATGTCAGAGCAGGTGCCTGGGATGTTGAGAGCCTGCAGATTTTAAAGCAACTGTTTCCAGTGTTTATGACATGCTGTATGCTTCGTATGTTTACTGAGAAATAATTTACATACATAGAACTCAGACTTTTAAGGTGTGCTGTTCTATAAATCTTAACAAATGTATGTAGTGTATGTAGTGGTGTACCCAATACTACTTAAGATATTGAGCATTTCTGTCACCTCCAAAAGTTTCCTGGTCCCCTTTTGTAACCCACCCCTCCTGCCCAACCTCTGGCAAACACATAGATAGGATAAGGTAACCACTGCCACAATGAAGATTTATAGCTGTTCCACCAACCCCCAAATGTTCCTCATTCCACTTTGGGGTCAACCCCTCGATTTCTGATCTGTCTTCTTTTGCTATCATTTTGTTGTTTTCCAGAACATTAGTTAAACAGGATCATACAGTAGGTAGCTTTCAGCCCTAGCTGCTTTCACATAGGACAGTGCATTTGAGATCCATCCACATGCTGTATTTATCAACAGTTCATTCCTTTTATTGTTGAGTATCATTCTGGGATATGGATGTACCATGATCCATGTATCCATTAGTGATTACGAATAAATCTGCTTTGAATGTTTTTGCATAAACATGTGTACATGTTTTTGCATAGACATTTCTTCAGTACTTTTAGGTAAATACCCAGGGATGGATTTGATGAGTCATGTGTGAGTATATTGTTTGTCAGAAACCACCAGACTATTTTTCAAAATGGTCATCATTTCACCAGCAGTGTGTAAGTTGCAGTTGTTCTGGATTTTTTGAGAGCCCTTAGTATCTCCAGCTTTTTTTTCTTTTTGTTATTCTAATAAGGGGTAGTATCTGTCCCCTATCATCTGTCATTTTGATTTTTAAGTTTACATTTTTCTAACCATTGATGATGCTGGACACCTTTTCATTTACTTGTTTTTCTGTCTATAATTCTTCTTTAGTAGAATGTCTGTTCAAATTTTGTACACAAACCCTCTGTCAAATAATTTGCAATTATTTTCTTCCAAATTGTGGCTTGTCTTTTCATTCTTTGAACAGTGTCTTTCCAAGAGCATACATATTTAATTTTGATAGAATCCAATTTATCAATATTTTTCTTCTATGATTTGTGTGTTTTGTACCTTACCTAAGAAATTCTGGCCATTGCATAGGTTTTCTCCAGCCTGTCTTAGAAATTTTAAAACTTTGTGTTTAGAGTTGAAGTTTTATGCTACTTCAAAAACATGTTCTCTCTTGAATCCCACAATAAGCTTGTAAGTTGGCTCTTTTTTAGCCTTAGTTTACAGATGATGAATCTGTGGCTTAGAGAGAGGTTAATTCCCCCTCCAATGACCACTAAAGTAGAAGATGTTGGTCTAGATTTGAAGGAAAGTCTCTCCAATTCTCAAACTTGTCCTTGACTTTGCTGTGGGTTGGGAGACAAGTATGGTCTTTCTCAGAGCCTCCTGAAGTGTCCTTTGGGAAATGACAGCAATTTCCTCAAGTACTCAGTCTTTTCTCAGTGCCTTCTCTGAGAACCAGGACACAGGGTGATAGGGAAAGGGTAAGGCAGTGTGTTTCCTCGGGCAGCCTCTAAGGGACTCAGAATTGTCTGACTGTAAAGGGGCTGAAAAGGCTGGCATCCATACACCAACTCTCAATCCCTGCTGTTGAGGGTGTCTCTTTAGGGAATTAACATCCCTGCACTACCCTGAGATGGCAAGACAGAGAGATGATCTGCTCTGTGGCATTTGTGGAACCATCTACCCAGCTGTGCTGAAATCAGGTGTGACCAGAGGATGTGAGTTGGGCACATACTGTCAGTTACAGCTGCACCTGGCTAGGGACCAGCAGACCCTTCTTGTGCACCACCAAAATGCTCCTGGTCTCACGCTCTCGTTCCATTAGGGCAGTTGCTTTTCAACCTTTTTTATTGTACAGCATACTTGGACCTATAGTTAAAGTTCCCTGGCACATTTAAATTATGTTGATCAAAAAAAGAGTTAAAAAAAGAATATACTTACCTTGTTTTGAACTTCTTTGAAAAATCAAACTAAAAAGCTTCTGCACAGCCAAGAACATAGTGAGTAAAGCAAGCAGACAGCCCTCAGAATGGGAGAAAATATTTGCAGGTTATACCTCTGATAAAGGTCTAATAACCAGAATCCACAGAGAACTCAAATTTATTGGCAGGAAAAGAACACGTGATCCAATTTCAGGGTGGGCAAGGGACTTAAAGAGAAACTTCTCTAAAGAAGACAGATGCAAAATCTGCAAACACATGCAAAAAAGCTTATCATCCTTAATCATCAGAGAAATGCAAATCAAAACTACTTTGAGATATCACCTAACCCCAGTAAGAGTAGCCCATATAACAAAATCCCAATACCAGAAATGTTGGCGTGGATGTGGAGGAAAGGGCACACTTCTACACTTGCTGGTGGGAATGCCCACTAATACGTTCCTTCTGGAAGGATGTTTGGAGAATACCTAGAGACCTAAAAATAGACCTGCCATTCCATCCTATAATTCCTTTACTAGGTTTATACCCAGAAGACCAAAAGTCACAATATAACAAAGACATCTGTACCAGAATGTTTATTGCAGCCCAATTCATAATTGCTAAGTCATGGAA
>CAUYPK010096301.1:0-17061 GCA_963574355.1 Loris lydekkerianus
CCATTGATGTTTGTATCCCCATGATGGGTAAGACTGAAACTGCAAGAGCAGGCAACCTAAGACAGGGGCTATGTTTTTCCGCCATACAAAAAACAAAAGAGGGAATTGTTGGGCCCTGACATGTGCCTGAGGCCTAGTGCAACTTCCTAAGCCTGAGTAGAAGTAGATCCATCCAGCTACTTCTGTGTAGCAATGACTCAGCAAGGCCCGGCCTGAAACTGCCTCTACCTAGATACAGCCAACGTGGTTCCATGCCATTGGCCCAACCCTGTCACCCACCTCATCCCCTGCCTTCTTTCCCCACCCCTTCCTCACGCTCTACATAAGTGGTTGCTTGATGCAATAAAGTTGAGTTCCTGCTTAAAAGAAAAAAAAAAAAAAGAAATGAATTGAGAAAGGAAGAGCAAAGAGAGGGAAGGATGGAGGGGAGTGGGGCTTTGGTGTGTGCCACACCTCCTGGGTGCAAAACACAATTGTAAGAGGGACTTTACCTAAAAAATGCAATCAGTGTAACCTGGCTCATTGTACCCTAATGAATCCCCAACAATAAACAATAAAGTAATGAAAAAAAAAAAAAAAAAAAAGAAAAAATCTAATTTTACAAAAAAATTCAAAGCTTTTTACCTGGGTAATTTTTACCATATTTATCCCCAAAATTTAAAAAAAAATTTATTAAAAAAAAAAAAAAAAAAAAAAAAAAAGGAATGTTATCATACAAAAATGCAAATTAAATCAGGAGTTTACCTTGTATACCCTAAGGATATAGGAATATTATAAGGATGAATATTAAAAGTATAAAGGTAGAAAAGACTTTGAAACTATGTATACATTATATTTTGATGCTAATTTATTTCCATTTGTATGTGAAAAAATCTGAAAATAAGCCATACCAGTCAACAGCAGCACAGAAGGATTAGCAAGGAATTGCATTCAACTAGAAACCTAGAATTGTTAATTATAGGTATTAAAATAGAAGAACTTGAGATCACAATGTAAGCAGTGGCTTAGAGATCACAATGTAAGCAGTGGCTTAGAAAACAAAAGGAAACATTTGTGTAAATTATAAGACCTGCTGAGCACTAATAGAGAAGCAATGTCACCCTGAGCCACAGGAGGCCTGGTTTTTGAAAGCACATTACCGATCTTCCACTTCTAGTCATATAAAGTCATGAAAGAACACAGCGCTCACTATAACAATGAGAAAAAACGAGATAAACAAGATGATATTTTTTAATATTGATGTTATACAGAGAACAAAGAAATCCAAAAATAAAATAAATCTCAAAACAAGACAAGTCCTAGTAAGGTGAGTAGAAACCAGTGACCATTCCCATCTGTAGGCACTTAGCTCATTTGCATGGTTAGCGAAGAAGTGATCCTGCCACGAAGGATAAATAAATAAAGTTTTATTTGGATGATGGAGAGAATGGTCACCTTTAATGGCCGTATATGAGCTGACATGGCAGATAAGATTTTGGGAAAGCCTTCCCTTTTTGTTTCTTTTTAAGTGCCCAGCCTTAGAAGGTAGGAAGAGACTTAAAAACCTTCAAAAGCAAGTTATTTCTTCTTGCTTGTCAATTCCTCCTGTGGAAGTTTTTGTTGAGTACGTGGCAATAATAAGAAACCAAGAACATAAATGGAAAACAAAGAGAAGGGTTTGCACAGCTTTGGAGGGCTTAGATGCCAAATTCCTATTGAGAAAATGCTACACCCCACTTCAAAGCTCAGGACCTATTCAGTTTAGTTAATAAAAAGATAAATGAGTTGGTCCCACACACTAACTGCCAAACAGAAAAAAAGAATCCATTCAAAAATAATTTGAAATACAGTATTTAGCATATGAAATGTGACCCATAATCAAAAGAAAAAATATCAAATGCTCCAGATGCTCAAGTTTCCAGACAAAATCTTAGAAAGAGCTATTAGAAATATGTTTAATAATTTGAAAGAAAATGAGAACATTGTGGAACTATTAAGAGAGAGAAACTAAAATGACATGTTATAACTAAAAAAATAATGTATGAAACGAAGATTGCATAAACAAATCAGTGGAGCCAAATACATTCCAAAAATAATCTAGTCATTTTGAGATTTAAATTTCTTTTAAATTATACATGCAATTCAAAAACGGTAAGGAAGGTCTTTTCAGCAAATGGTGCTGGAGCAGCTTGACATCTGTATACAAAAAGCAAAGACCCAGAACAAATATGAATTTGTTTTGTTTTAGTGAAAGCATCATCCAAATAATGATTCATAGTACAACAGGTTGGCAATGGTCAAGTCCTCAGAAAGATCAAAGCAGCCAGAGATAATCACCACAGTGTGAGGAACACACACAAACTTGGAGATAGAATGTAACAGAATAATTACAATACTTCAGAGATACATTGGAAATCTTGGTCAGATTCATCCACTTTAATCTCTTTATCACAGAGAAAGGTCTTTGTGGGTTGCTATAATCCCTATCTTCAAGAAATAGAGACAATATGCTGTCAATACTTCCATGTTTCATCACAGAGTAGAGAATTAGAGGAAATATTTTTCAAGTTTTGGTGCTTCCGCATCCAGGCTTGCAAAGGAGTTCAACTCACCAGACTTGGAAAGGCAGCCCTTTCCTTATATATTACTTGTCAGATTAATCAAGCAGAGATACATACATGTATCTTAGAGAGAGATTGAGAGATACGTACACGTATCTTAGAGAGAGATTGAGAGTCACTTCTTAAGCTCTTTCAAGAAGAAGCAAATGTTTAATAAATATTTACGAAAACATTTCAACAATTAAAACATTTCACAGACCCTCTGGAGGGCAATAAGTTAAGTTAAAATCTGGTTAGAAAAGGATACATCAAAAATTCATCTGTTGAGAATTAGCATTTGTTGAAGACTTACTATGTTTAAGCTGGAAAGGTATGGTCAATGCTCTTCCTTTTGCTTGAGACATTAATGGCAAATGTACAGCCCACACTAGCAGTAACACCCGGAAGTGTGATCAGACTCTCTCGTGTCCGCAATCCTATTTTTAATTGCACACTACTGGAGATGGGAGGATAATGGTTATCAAATTGCATGTGTTATTCTCATATTCCTACAGGAAGAAATTGACCGTGTTTCTCTTGAATCTTCAGATTATTCAAGACTCAGGTGTATTTCATAAAGCTCATTTTCATTTAAGCCTTTCTCTCAAAATTTTCAGTGGTTCTTGGTGGTCCATTGTGTCTTACCTTTTCAAGATTGAGAGAGCTCTTTTCAAGTTGATATGCATTTATTAACAGTTTTCACAATACCCACTGCTTGCTAGCAAACCCACTGCCTGCTAGCAAACCCACTGTGAGAAACTATTGCCTTTCCAGAGTAAAAGTATTTGCAACACTAACACTTCTAACCAGTGAACTATTGAAAACATAAGGAGGGATAGAGTCTCAAAGGGGAGGCTGGGAGTAGTTAAGGAGTTTGATTTTATCCTGTGAGAAAGAGCTACTAAAGTCTTTTTATCAAAAGATTATAGAATTAACCTATTTTATAAAGACTTATTAATGAGTCTTGGAAATAAAGAATGGTTCAAAGTGTTTTGTGAAGTTATTATTTAATAGTTCAATGATTATGGTGGTTATTGTAAAGTGTTAAATCAGTGACTTTTTTCTTTTTTTTTTTTTTTGAGACAGAGTCTCACTATGTCACTCTAGGTAGACTGCGATGGTGTCACAGCTCACAGCAACCTCAAACTCTTGGGCTTAAGTGATCCTCTTGCCTCAGCCTTCCAAGTAGCTGAGACTACAGGCGCCTGTCACAACACCCGGCTATTTCTTTTTGTTGTTGTTGTAGTGTCATTGTTGTTTAGCAGGCCTGGGTTGGGTTCGAACCTGCAAGCCCCTGTGTATGTGGCCGGCACTGTAACCACTGAGCGATGGGCACTGAGCCCTAAATCAATGACTTTTAAAAATGCTCATCTTTTTATTTCGTGTCATTGTTTTTGCATTACAAAGGTAGTTACTCGCAGCATTTTACTTGCTCATCACAAATTTTATTAGACGCTTCCCTCAGGGTCTCCTTCTGTCAAGATGTACTTGCTGACTATATTTTTTCCTGAGTACTTACACAGATTATTATTGAAATTATAATGACTGTATCTTCTAATTATTGGCATAGCTTTGGGAGTAGAGACATAAAAAAAGATAATTAAAGACATAGGATGTACTTGAATATGTTACCAATAAACTAGCAATTCTTCAGTTAATTCAGAACCTATTTTCAGTGTAAAGATAATTTATACATTCCATTTATGTTATAAGCCATATTTGTTTAAGTATGGAAAAGCAATTCTAGCCTGGGCACCGTGGCTCACTGTGGTAACCCAGCACTTTTGGAGGCTGAGGTAGGAGAATCCCTTAGGACTAGGAGTTCGAGAGCAGCCTGGGCAACAACGGTGAAACCCTATCTCTACGAATAGAAAAAGAAAGTATTAGTTGGATCTGATGGTTCACCTGCAGTTCTAGCTATTTAGGAGGCTGAGGAAGGTAAATCACTTGAACCCAGGGATTTGTGGTTCTACTGAACTATGGTCACACCACTGAACTCCAGCAAGAGTTAGAGTTGAGAGACAGATTGACACACTCAGCCTCTTCACCTAGCCACCCCTGTCACTTTCCAGTGGGCTCATGTATAAAGTGGCCCTGGTAGCAGCAGGGAGGTCAGGCATGGGCTCAGCATCGTGGACTCACTCACCACAGCCAGCCTGGGGCTTGATCTGTCAGGGATGACTGAGAGAAATACTGTCCCCTGGGTGATTCACCAGCAACCTAGTGGTGCTTTACATTGGACTGCTTCCATCATGGAAGGGGCACATTCTCTTCTTCCTGGAATAAACTCTGACCTAAAGAAGGATTTGCTTTTTCTGAACTTAATGTTTCTGCCAAAATTAACATCTATGGATGGAAAGAACACCTTATCTACCCTCATGGTGTTCCACACAGCTTTGCTTCTGACTGAGGAACTTGTTTCACAGTGTGGCTATGGGCTCATGCTCATGGATTCACTGGTCTTACCATGTCTGCCATCATGTTTAACCAGCTGGTTTCATAAAACCATGATGTAGCCTTTTTTTTTTTTTTTTTTTTTTTTTAAGAGACAGAGTCTCACTTTGTCATCCTCGTAGAGTGCGGTGACGTCCCAGCTCACAGCAACCTCCAGCTCTTGCAGCTCTTGGGCTTAGGGAATTCTCTTGCCTCAGACTCCCGAGTAGCTGGGACTACAGGCATCTGCCACAACACTCGGGCATTTGTCGTTGTTGTTGTTGCAGTTTGGACAGGGCCAGGTTCAAACCCGCCACCCTCGGTATATGGGGCCGGCACCCTATTCACTGAGCCACAGGCGCCACCCTACATGACAGTATTTTGAAGAACTAAGGCAGGGTTCTCCTGAAGGCTGCTTGCTCTGAATCATTGTCCAATATCTGGTGCTGTTCTTCCAAGAGCCAGAATTCAAGGGTCCAGGAATCAAGATGGAATGTGAGTGGCACCACTCACTATTATCCCTAGTGATCTATTAGCAAAATATTTGGTAGCTATTCCCATGACCTTATGCTCTATAGGCCTAGAGATCTTAGTTATGGAAGTAAAAGTGATTCCTTCTGCAATGATCCCATTCAAATGGAAGTTAAGACTTTCACTTTGGGCTCCTTATGCCTCTGATTCAACAGAGTAAAAAAGGAGTTCCATATTGGCTAAGATGATTGATCTAGACTACCAGGAAACTGGACTACTACTCCACAGTGAAGATAAGAAAGAACATCTCAGAAATACAGGAGATCCCATAGAGCCCCTCCTGGTGTACCAGACCCTGTGACTAAGGTCAATGAGACACTACAAAAGTCCAATCCAGGCAGACTATGAATGGCCCAGATCCTTTAGAAATAAAAGTTTGAGTCACTCCACCAGGTAAAGAAATGTGACCAGCTGAGGTGCTTGCTGAAAGCAAAGGAAATACAAAATGGGTGGTAGAAGGAGGTAGTTACAAATACTGACAGTAACCATATGGCCAGTTATAGAAAGGGCTGTAATTATCATGAGACTTTCCACCCTATTGTGTTCAGAGTGTTCATGTATATATGGTATATGTCTTTCTTTTCATCTCTCTCCTTCTTGTATTATGTAACATAGGATTTACTGACTTTATATCAGCATTTAAGTATAGTTAATTTCACATCATGGTATTTAATTAAGGGATATTAGGATAAGAGTAAACATCACCCAAGGACTACCTCCTCTCCTGGGGAAGGGATTAGTGCATTTGTATTTGCATGCAGGATGGCTAGATCATATTCAGCAGAGCTATTACCTTGCTGTTGTCTTTATTTGGGGCTTAAGTATGATTTAAAGGATGGAAGTAGGTGCCAAATTGACAAGGGGTGGATTTGTGATGGATAATTTCAGGGATCAACTTGACTGAATTAAGGACCATGTAGAGAACTAGTGAAGCACTATTTCTGGGTCTCTGTGAGGGCATTTTAGAGCAGATTGGCAAAGTGAGTTTGGGACGAGTGGGGAAGATCTGCCTTCACTGGGAGCAGGCACCATCCTGTCAGGGTAGGAGGAGGTCTGGACAGAACAAGAACAAAAAGGCAGATGGAAGGCAACTTTTATTTTTTTTTTTTTCTCTTAGAGCTGGGACACTCTTACCCTGCCTTGGGACATGAGAACTCAGAATCTCTGCCTTTTGAACTTTAGGATTTACACCAGCAGTCTGCCAGGTTCTCAGCTATTTAGCTGCAGTCTGAACTTTACACCTTCAACTTTTCTGGCTCTTAGGCTTTCAGACTTGGAATGAACCGTGCGAACACCATTCCAGGGTCTCCATCTTGCAGAAAGGCTGCCCCAGGACTTCTCAGTCTCCACAATTACGTTAATCAACTTCCCAAATCAATCTCCTAACATGTCCCTCCCTCTCTCTCCCGCCTTCTCTCCACCCTCCACGTCACTGTGGCCCACGTCTTCCGTTGGTTCTGTCTTTCTGGAAATCTCTGACTAATACACTATTTACACCTTGTTTGAATTTCTCTAGTTTATTATATATCTTGATACATCTGAAAATGGTGAGTTCTTCCTTATATCAGTCCCTTTTCAAAATTCTGTTAGCCATTTTTGCCCTTGTATTATTCCAGAGATATTTCACAATTAATGTTTTCTAGTTTAAATGTTTCCTTTGAATCTGAATTAGGAGTGCAATAAAATTACAAGTTTATTCACAATAAATTATTATATTTAGCTTTCTAACACCCAAATCTTTTGAATTGTGTTTTAGTATGAAACAATTCTAATTCTTTAATGCTGCTTATTATCCTTTAACATTAGAAAAGAACTTTCTTTCATGTTCTGTAGATAATTTAATTAATAATTAAATATTTCTTCTCTCTTTCCAGCTCTTGGTTTCATGACTTGAGTGAAGATTTCATTCACTTCAACATTAAGTTTTAAGGAAGTCATTATTTTTTATCACATGAAATCATAACTTTTTGCCTCATGTTCTTATTTCCTAAAAAACCCAACTCTATAAATTTGGGTGTATAGTTAATAGAAAGCTCTATTGGGTGAATGATTACTTTTGGGGGGGATCCATAGTATGGTTTATGCCATAATGAACAATATTTCCACTGAGTATAGAAAACTTTAAAACATTGCATACTAGAAAAGATCTTCTCTTAAATGGGAAAGATAACATAACATATTATGAAAAATTAAAAAAGGCAAATAACTTGGAGACTGAGTCTTTTATTTTCCTGGCAAAGATCAAACTGTCTACCAACCAGAAATATTGAGGAGGTAAGCAATGTGATTTCATTTCTGACATTTTCTTTGTAAAATGTTGGTAGCTATAATTAATGTCATAAGTCACCAGATATGAAGCTTTCCTATGCAAAGACAATATATACCACTTAAAGGGAGCTGTCACTTTTGACAGTAACTAAAAAGAATTGCCTGTGGTTAAAAATATCATTGCTTATGAAAATCTCTGTGTAAAGACATAGGGGCTTAGGAGAATTTCTGCAGAAAAAAAATATACAGTGGTTTAGGAGCAAGTGTTACTCTTTGTTTTTTAATATTTTATCGTGACAAGCTGTTAATTCTTACTACTTTAAGACTAGTTCTGTAGAAGCAAAACAAATTTAAAAATAAAAAAAAAAATCATACTAATTTCTTTTTTTGCAAAGAGGTTCATTAAACTGTAATGATCAATTGTCACTGATAAAAGGTATTTAATTACCAATAGCCCTTATTCTGAAATGCTATAACAAAAGGAAATATGACTTTAACTTGGAAGAAGCTTGATGCATGTGAGCTGAGGAACCACATCAAATTTCAACGTGAACTTGAAAGCAAGAAGTATAGCCAACAATTCTCTTACAGTAATTGGTAAGTGGAAGTTAAAGTTGGTAGGAAAATACTATTGTACATATGCAAGTTACTAGACATTCACTCCTACCACAAGTACATATTATAATTCCTATGCCCTTTTTTCTACTGGGTAACACAGTTTCAAACATGGTTAAAATAAACTAATATGTTGTTCAGTTGTTCAACATATAATCTCTAAATATTAAAAGAAAAATATCAGATTCATAGTATAAGTGAAATATTAATCAAAATGTAGGATTTTCTTGACCAATAAAACAAATTGTTTGGTAATCCTACAAAGATATTCATATAAAAGGTTTCATTATTTAATTGATATTAGTTGATCATGCCATTATTAGCAGGGAGAAAGACATGAGCAAACCATCAGAGCACAGAATGATAAGAGCCACTGATTAAAATGGTGAACAGCATAGTCTCTGGAGCCGAATGCCTGCATTTGAAACAGCTTCAAACCTGTTTTACTATTATACACGTTATTTATTCTTTTTCTGCCTCAGTTTCCTTATCATGGATATAAGGGAAATAAGTATTTCTAAGTATTTTTGTGATAAATGAGTCAATATTTATAAATAAATTTGAATTTCGTCTGATACAAAGTGATGAATATATGTTTTTAAGTAAGTTGATTAATATCAAATGAGCAAGAATCAAAGGAGGTAGTAATTAAATCTAGTTAGTCAGCATGCTAAATTCATGGTGATCCTTCAGCTAAATTCTAGAAGACAAGAAAGTATTTGACAAATAGCGGGGGGAGAACACTCTGGATTGTGGAATAAATAGAGAAAACAGAAAATATTTAAAGTTAAAATGTGCTTTCTAAGTAGATTTGCTCATTTTCTTTTTTTAAATATCCTGCCAAGATCTGATAATCTTCAAGTAATGGGGGCAGACATATAAATGGTCATGGCCAGGACTGGAAGCTATTACTAGGACTACTATTTGGGCCAACAGAGGCTGGAAACTAGAATCTGTCAGGCTGGATGGATAGTTTAACCTGCAGACATTGATTCTGGAGGGCTGGAGGTCACCTGCTGTAAGAAGCACTGTGTTTCCAGCAGCTTGATGAGAGATAGCATATCATTTCAGGCTTCTCACAGGAGGCAATCTTGCTGAGTCTCTCACAGGGCAAATCTAAAACACCAGAGTAAATTTGCAGAGATGAAACTAAACATTTTTTTTTTTTTCATTTTTTAAATATGCTTTTGTCATGTCTTGAAAGTACACAGTCATGCTACAAACCTACTGGCATGGACTTCTCAATGCTAAACCAGTTTTAAGTATGCTGGCCTTCTTGGTCTGAGCCCTGTCCCTTTGGTAGGCCAGGCTCATCCAAATTCACTCCAGACTGCACCTGGTAGTAGAATTCTAACTGGGGATGAGGCAGAGATACACTGCTAACTAGAGCTGCAGATCCAGGCATCAAAAACTCTAGTCTCATGACTCCCAGTTATCTACATCTCATCAGAAACATGTTCACGATTTACCAGCTGATCCACACCTTGTGCGTGTGTGTGAAAGTGTATTCACGGTTGGTGAAGGGGAAGTGAGAGTAATTATTTAGAAAATGAGTCCACTGTCCACTTCATCTGAGTGATTGAGGTGGGATGTGAATCCTGTATACACGAAAGTTAAGAGTAATGTGAGAAAACGCTGTTCTTATACAGAATAAGGATACCGGCAGATATTTTTGCCTTCATTCATCTTCCAATTATCATTGGAATTCACAGTGATTTTTAATTGAGGCAGATAAAGTAAAGCGTCAAGAATTAAGTAACTGTTTTTGTACTGTGTTAAACCCGCTCAAGGTTTTAGGAAATCTTGGCATCATTTTCCTTTATTTATTTTGGCTTTTTGTAATAAAAGTTACTATGAAAGAGATAATAATAAAAGAAAATATCAAAAGTGGAATTTATATCTAATCTTCTTGAAAGTTATGAAGGTTTGTTAATTTTTAATTTCAACTCATGAGTTTTTATCTGATTTGAAATAGTCCTGTGAACATTCAGAGAATAAAATACTTCATATGTGATGATGGAATCTTAATTATTCTATTATGCTGTAAGAATGAAAACAGGTGGGCTAATAAATTAAGGAAAAGTATGCAATCTATTATTGACTGGGTTCATTTCAGCCATGCTACTTCCCAAAGACCATGTATTTCTCATGACATACATTAAATAAAAGCTTTCTTTTCTAGCATAGGTACAACCTTAGAGAAGTTAAATGATATTTTATATTCTGGGTATCAGGAACATATATGTGATTTATAAATTCATTAAGAAGAGAAAATAATTTCCTGAAATAAATTTCCTTTTTAACTAGAAAGAATATAAAATCACAAACACACACACATACATGTATATTTGTAGCAAATTATCAAATTATATAAATATATTTTACATCATGAGCCTCATCTCTTTATATTCACTCTAATGTTGATGGATCCTCAGTTCTGTCAAAATTTCCTTTTAGATAAAAATAAATTATCATAAGAAAAATATTCATCTACTTTTCTCAAATGGCTGCTCAGGACTTCTGAAAAGCTTATAAAATAAAAATATCTTTCTAAATTAAAAGAAAATAAAGTTTCACATATATAATATCTTTTGTGCCAATTTTAGGCAAAGCAGTGCCTTTCAATCCTTGGGACACCTATCTCCAACCTAAACCAGTTTTTTTGGTCCATATCTGAGTTTTTATATGATAAAAATAATTAAAAGATATGCTTGATATAGCTATATATTCCTTGAGTAGGAAAACTAGTATGTCTGAAACAACATACATGCACGTGCACACACACATGGACATACACACACATCCTGACCAGTAGGAGAAAACTGTCTATCTAAAAGGAGCTATGAGGATTTTAAAAGAAACTTAAATTTAATGGATTATCATAAATTCTCACTTTAATAATAATAATAAAGCCAGATTCTATGGAATTTTAATTCAAAAAACAATCTATTTTGTGAGCATTGAGAAAAATCTGACAAGATCAACTGGCAACATAAAAAAAAAAAGCATGTTAAATTAATGAATGTAATCACTTCAAAATAAGAAAAAGTAGTCACGAAATGCAGTGTTTTTTTTTTACAAGATAAAGAAGACTGTGATGAAGTTAGAATTTCAATTTCAAGTTCATAACCAGATTTTATATAATTATGAAGAGCAGATACATGATTATTTTCTTTCCTGACATTCAGAAAAAAATCATTAGAGATTTGATGAAGACTGGAATTGTTTAGAAGCAAATCAATCAAAAATTATTTCAATAGATAAGTGTGGATTATTGTGAATAATGGTTATATCACTGAACAACAAATGGAATAATAATCAACTAAGTAATATTCATTTTTTTCTATGATTAAGAGAAAATTTGCTTTTGGTTGGATTATATATGGCAATTAGGATTAAATCATGAATTTACATTATAGACACTTTAGATGTGTGTCTAGGTTGAGAATATATTTAAGGAGGGAACCAAGTGTGTAGTTCATTTTAAGAGAAATTGTCAAGTGAAGTAGTAACCTTTACACTATAATTAATTATTTACTATGTTCTTCCATATCCTAGAAACAGTCATCTACAAGTGAAATAAAATGCTGTTATTCTTTTCACATAGTGATAATTGCTATCTAATATTTGTGTCTGCTCAGGAAAATGTGCAGTCATAGACACACTAAGATTGATATGTAAGCCTTAACCCTGTCATTTCTTATAGAAATCAGCCATAAAACTTGATCTGAAATAAAACCCATGTCTAATCTGAAATTTCCATTACTGAGGCAAATCCAGAAAACAATGACAGGAATGGAAATATAATGCTTTGCTAAAACAACAAACTCTTAAATAAGGCAAATCTGGTATTATTTTTGATATAAAAATGTGTCCAAGTATTAGGAAAAGGAGTAACAATAAAATATAGTTGCCTTTACAACTTCTTTAAAATAACTCTAGTCATTTGTTAAGGTGTCAAAAAGGATGCAAAAAATAGAAATACTTCATCATGCTGTTTTTACAGACAGATATACTTAATCTACCTTAAGACATGGACTTTGTTATTTGTTACATTCTCTGGGTACTTTCAGATTAAATAATATCATGTTAACTTCTATATAAGCACATCAACTCCATTTATCTTATAGGATTATAATAACCAAAATAGTATTTCTATCACTTAAATTTAGAGCTAGAGAAAATATTCATTTAAAACTTGACATCAAAAGTAAAAATCAAGGAGAAGGCTTCAATATGCCCAGCTAGAAGCATTGGCACTTGCCTCTTACACAAAAAACTAAAACAGCAAATAGATTATCACATTTCAAATAGAGCATCAAAGACAGAACACAGAGAAGTGACAAGAAACTGTAGGCACAAAGGAGGGGCAATCTAGGAAGCTTGCTCAGTCAGGATTGTGGAAAGTGTGTGAGAGCTCCCAGCAGTGTAATTCCATGAACTCCTGTAATCCTAGCCACAGGAGACTCCGGACACTCACAGGCACTGCAACTGGCATAGGGAACTGCCTGGAGACTGCATGATGGCATTACTCCAGAGAGAAAGCTGACACTGGGTATCCCCTGCCCCCAAGTACCAAGCAGCTACAGCTTAGAACTTTTTAGAGCACAGCCCCTACCAGACTGCCTCTTACCCTGTGTCCCAATAGCTGCTATATATCCACATCCTGGGAGCCCTAGTTACATTGCCTTATGTCCACCCGAAGGGCTGGTATATACTGCAGCCCAGGCAAGGCAGGGCGGTGCCTGTGGCTCAGTGAGTAGGACGCCGGCCCCATATACCAGAGGTGGTGGGTTCAAACCCACCCAGCCCCTGCCAAAAACTGCAAAAACAAACAAACAAAAAACAGAAAAAGAAAATGGCAAGGCAGTACACTAGAGAGGCAGCCCCAGGACAAAGGGACCCAAAACACATGCTCCCAAGAACCTGACACCTGCCTGCCAGTAGCTGCTGTCACTGAAAGTCAATCAATTTTTCCTAGCAGATCTGTATCTATGCTGAGAACTGGAATTTTTCAATGCTGCTGCTGTCATTACCATCCAAGAACTCTGCTGGGGGCCTGGAAATCATATCTCTCCTCCCCTATAAGGTTTCTGCTGAGAAATCCTCTGTTTGATGGGGATTCCCTTATATAGAACTAGATGCTTTTGTCTTGTTTTTAAATCTCTTGTGTTTGCCTTTTGACAGTTTGGCTATAATGTGTCATGAAAAATACCTCTTTGGGTTGTATTTATTTGGGAGTCTATGAGCTTCCTGCATCTAGCTTCCTGCCAGACTTGAGAATATTTCAGCTATTATTTTGTTGAACAGACTTTGTGACTTCGGTCTTTTCTTTGCCATCTGAAACATCCAAAAAACAAACTCATAGACTTTCAGGGTACAAAACCAGTACACAGAAATTAGAAGCATTTCTATACACCAGTGGGAAACTAGTGGAAAAAGAAACTGTGAGGGCAATCTCATTTATAATAGACACAAAAAGAAAATGAAATATTTATAAATTTAACCGAGTAAAAGACCTTATAAATGAAAGTATAAAAAATTGATTTAAAAAGTGGAAGAGGATGCAAACAAATGAAAACACATCTCATGCTTACGGACTGGAACAATTAATATTATTAAAATGACCGCAGAACCCAAAGCAATCTATAGACTCAATGCAACTCTATCAAAATCCCAATATTTTTCTACAAAAAATAGAAAAAAACAGTCATAAAATGTGTATAGAACTACAAGACAGCCTGAATAGCCAAAGTAGTCCTGAGCAAAAAGAACAAAGATGGAGGTACCACACCACATGACTTCATAAGGTATTACAAAGGCTGCAGTAGAAAGATCTTGGTATAAAAACCAATAAAACACACATATACCAGTGGAATATAATACAGAAACCAGAAATAAATCTACATGTTCTCAGCCAACTGAATTTCAACAAATATGCCAAGAACCTATTTTGGGGATGGATAGGCTGTTCAATAAATGGTGCTGGGAAAACTGATTATCCACATGGAGAAGAATGAAACTATCCCCAACCATATTCACTAATCAACTCAAAATATACGTGCATTAAAGACTGGTACATAAGACCTGAAACTATAGATCTACTGCAAGAAAACACAAGGGGTGAATTCAGGATGTCATTCTAGGCAAAGTCTTTATGGTTAACTTCAATAGCCCAGGTAATAAAAACAATAATAGAGAAATTGGACTATATTAACCTAAAAGCCTTCTGCATAGCAAAGGAAACAATCAATTGAATGCAGAGAAAACTTGATTGGAAGAAACTATTTGCAAACTAGGGACTAATATCAAGAATATATGAGGAACTTAAATTAACAGCAACCCCTTCCCTCAGATAATGCCATTAAAAAGTAGCTGAAGGACATAGACAGACTTTTCTCAAAAGAAGACAGACAAATGGCCAACAGATAATGATAAAAAGCTCAATATCATGACTCATTAGGGAAGTACAAATAAAAGCCTCAATATGGTATTATTTTGACCCCAGCTAGAAGGGCTATTAATAAATTGAAAAAAAGTAACAATTGCTGGTCAGGATACAGAGAAGAGGAAATCCATACACTTTTGGTGGGAATGATCAGTACAACCATTTCTGAAAAAAATATGGAGATTCCCCACCCCACACCTCAAAAGAAACTAGAAATAAAACTACCATATACTCTATCAACCTCACTACTGGATATTTTTTAAAAATGAAATTAGTGTGTCAAAAGGATTCCTGCACTGCCTTCTTTATTGCAGCAATATTTATAATAACAAAGATAAAGAACCAACAGATAAATGGATAAACAGACAAAGAAAATGCTATAAATATACATAATGGAATGCTATTGGGTTATAAAAATGAAAAAACTCCATCATTTGCAAAAACAAGGATGAAATTGGAAGTCATTATATTAAGTAAAAGAAGCCAGGCACAGGAAGACAAATATCACATGTTCTCACTTATGTATGGAAGTTACAAGGGTTGATTTTATGAATTAGAGAGTAGAATAATAGTAGAGACTGGAAAGGGTGTGTGTGTGGAAGGGGAGATAGAGTTTGGTTATTGGGTACAAACAGTCAGATAGAAGGACTAAGTTCTTTGAATAAAATATTCAATAGTGGAAAAGGGTGACTATAATAAATAGTGTATTGTATATTTTAATATAGCTAGAAGAGAGGATTTGAAATGTTTCCAGCATATAGAATGATAGATAGTTGAGGTGATGAATACTCTAAACCTGACTTGATGGGGCAGTGCCCATAGCTAAGTGGGTAGGGTGCTGGCCACATACACCGAAGCTGGAGGGTTAGAATCCAGCCTGGGCCAGCTAAAAGCAACAATGACAACTGTGACAAAAAATAGCTGGGTGTTGTGGTGGGTGCCTGTAGTCCCAGCTGCTTAGGAGGCTGAGGCAAGAGAATCATGAGAGTTTGAGGTTGCTGTGTGCTGTGAGACCACAGCACTATACCAAGGGCAACATAGTGAGACTGTGTCTCAAATAAATAAATAAATTAGTAAATAAAAAATAAACCTGACTTGATCATTAAACATTCTATGCATGTAACAATATCACATGTACTCCATAAATATGTACAAATATTGTGTTCATAAGAATCTAAAAACTAAACCCCATAAAAAAATAAAATAAAAACCAACTTTAGTAGAAAGAGAAAGAAAGCAGTTGTTAATAGTAGTGCTGATCAGAAAATGACCACAAATATTATGTAAAAAAGACATATTTTTCAGTGTTTTGTCAATTTTCATTACAAATCCAGTTTGGAACATAATGGAAATGAAGTGTACTGTTTAGTAGTCTTAATGGGAAGATGAATGACAGAGGGTCACTTACATGAGTCATTTGTTGACTTACATATTTTTATTTGAAGAAACTTATCTCATACTCTTGTATATTTTCCCTGATAATTTTCTTAATTTTTATACTTTATTAGTACAAATTCTATTTATAAATTAAGGTTGCAATTCATCTCATGACTTTATATTATGTTAATTTATTGTAAATCTTAGGTTTTTCTTAAAGTAAATTCCTAAGTATTTGATTTAATTTGGGGGGAAATATTATATTAACATATTATGATTAAAGTCTAGTTGTACCTGATTTTCTATTTTTCCTTATAAATGAATTAGCTGTTTTTTTGTTTTTTGTTTGTTTCGTTTCATTTTCTTCTCTTTTCTTTCTTTTTTTTTTTTTTTTTTTCAAGACAGTCTCCCACTGTAGCCCTGGATATAATGCTGTGGCATCATAGCTCACAGCAACCTCAAACTCCTGGACTCAAGCAATCCTCCTGCTTCAGCCTCCCAAGTGGCTGGGACGATAGGCTCCTGTCACAAGCCTGGCTATTTGGGCTTTTTTAGTAGCAACAGGGTCTTGCTCCTACTCAGACTGGTCTTAAACTCCTAAGTGCAAATAATCCACCCGTCTCAGCCTCCCAGTGAATTAGCTGTTTTATAAGTGTGTAAGTGCAAATAATCCACCCGTCTCAGCCTCCCAGTGAATTAGCTGTTTTATAAGTGTATAAGTGCAAATAATCCACCCGTCTCAGCCTCCCAGTGAATTAGCTGTTTTATAAGTGTATAAGTGCAAATAATCCACCCGTCTCAGCCTCCCAG